>JAURVB010014749.1:0-28803 GCA_033002965.1 Piper betle | reverse complement strand
GCCTGGACTTGGTGCCTGCTCTTTCACAGACTGCTCCCTTCTGTAGGTGTTTCACCTTGTCCGGGCACGCTGCCCTAAACATGGTGGCCGACACTGAATCTTGGCAGCAGCACTTAGTGGTGCAGAGTACATTCAGGCACTGACTCGTCAGCACCTTTAAAGACACCATTTTTTTGGCAGCAGTGGCTGTACATGGGTTGTGGCTGTTGCTGTCATCTCGTCTCAATGAGCTCGTGCCGTCGAACCTGGTGCCGTCACGGGATCATGTGAATAGTGGATGCGGAAAACAACGACTCTAGCCGGAAAATCGTCGAACCCTTTGGATGATTCGTGGGAAATTCGACAGTCATCCGCCGAACGCACCCAGTCCAATCTGATCGGACTTCGGACGCCGCTAGGTGCCGAATTCGAGTTTCGAGCCGCGAAACGGAAACCCTAGCCATCGCCGATTTTCGACGATGCGAGGTATAATTTATTTTAACTTAATTAATTGAAAGTATTGATTATTAGAATTTGCATGCTATGATTGATGAATTGTGCATTGTAATTACTTGTATAAATGTGGATTTGATTTAGAATAAAATATGAAATTTGTGGAATTGTGTGGTGTTAAAAATAGAAGTTATGAAACTAATTAGGGTTATTAGGTAATGATCATGATCTAATGTAAACTAACCTAAGTAGACTTGCTAGAATTGATATAGGTTGATGTGTGTTGATTGATGCGTGATTGTGTTGATTGTGTGTGCATGCTATAGGATGCGTGATTCATCATGCGGGCGTTAGTGTTTAGCCTGATTGTGTAGGTACGGTGTAGGAGCTCGCCGCCCAGGCGCGTGGACCCGTTTGGAGCTTCTACCAGGTCCGTTTAGGACTCGTTCTCTGATTTACGCTACTCTCTTGTGTATTTGATTTATTATGTGCAGGACGAGTTAAGTGGCGTTTTATCGAATCCCACTTAACTCGGGCCATTTAGCCAACAATTTTTCGGATTAATAACCCTCGAGGATGAGATCCCTCGAGTTTGTTTTCGAACTTCAGATCCAGCTCACGTTGCCTTCGGGCCTATTGCATAAATCCCAACCCAGACCTATATATATGTATAGTTTTCGTGTTTTTGTGAGAGACTGAATGAGGGAAATCCGACTACTGTGCTACGCGAGCGGGCACGTGTGTGTCGACAGTGGGCTCTGGAATGGTGTGCGGGCCGTTTCATTCCCGAGGGATCCTGACAACTCCACCTTTGAGTTCCTCAAACCCGGAGAAGTGTGGAGGTTCACGGGTACTGCATTGCAGCGCATGTCTATACTTGTGGTTTCAAAGGGTACTGAAGGCGACTGCCGGAGAGTACTCGGCCTTCGTGCTCAAGGCCAGGAGTAATATGGAAGGTGCAGAGGGCGGAAAGGAATAAGATTTGACGCGAGAAGCAATAGAGAAATGGCCGAGGCATGAGAATGTGAAAGATAGGGGGACGCTGTCGACCCGAGGGCGACGGCTCCCGTATGTGCCCTGATGAGAGTTCTTGAGGAAGTATATGGTTTTCATTCAACAGGAGAGTTTGCTCTCCTGTGCCAGATTGATATTAGTTATTTTCCGGGCCGGTAACACTCGTTACTGACGGTTTTTCTATATATATGTAGGTGAGGAATGCGAGCGATGAAAGCTGTCGGGACTGCGGAGGAGCAGCACGGAACCGCGCACACATGTACCTGCCACGTGTAACGTATAATGACGGTGTGTTATTGTTATGTAAACGATAATTTTGATGTGTTTGCTTGAGTGAATTACCTGTTATGAAACGAACTGATAAATATGAATGAGTAGGGAGCCTTGGAGTACAGACTCGGCTCAGGTAAAAATGAATGAGATAATGGTTGAATGTCATGGTAGATTAGTATGTGTTACCATATTTTTTATAAAATAATATATATTTTCTTTTGGTTTTTCATTTATTATTTTGTCTTGTCTTTGCTTGTACATCATAGCATGCATGTAGGACTACGTTAGAACCCACACATCCCATCCATGCATTTCATGTTTGCATCTCCATCTTGAGACACCGAGGGCAGATCCGGGTCGGCTTAACCGAACCCAGTAGATTAACGAACGGTTCGGTCGCCGGTGACATTTCCGGGTCGGTTCACAGGTGAGCCGAAACGGGGTGTTACACTTCAACAATTAATCAAATAAATAAAAAGCATTGAACACAATAAAACATAACTCTCATGAAAAAAATAATAATATAAACTTCAACAAAATAAAATATCAAGTCATTGATTGAAGGTCCATCTATTCTCTAGTAAAACTAATTTACTTCGTAGAATAAAATAATAAAACCAAAACAATAGTATTTGAAACATTCATAATAATAACAATAATATAAAACCTAAAAAAAACAAAACAAAACAAAAAAACTCTTATGATCCAATCATTAAAAGTAATTTCCTTTCTTCTTTTCTTGAATCTTCAATCTCTACCTAGAAAATCTGCCTTTGAGTGAATCAAAACTTCTCCCAAATGTATCAAGAATAGATGTGAAAACTTCTCCCAAATTCATGCATAAGCAACCTTTTTATAGTTGAAAGTCGGAGTTCTCATCGTGGAAGTCGGTTTTATTAATTTGTAATTATCCAAACTTTATTGTACCATCACCGCGGGCTTCACTTCTCGGCATTGCGGCGCTCACTTCTACTCTTTTTTTTGTTATGTCACTCAGCGTCGCAGCTTTCAAAGTCGTGAGCTTCGACGCCACGTTGCTCTACCAATGAAGATTTTGTCCATGTTCACAGCTTTGGGGCTTTCAAAAGCCGTAGCGCTCAAACTATGGTGTTTGAAAGCCGCGGTCTTGACTTAATTCCAGCTTTGCTTCATTTTTTCTTTGTTTTCTCGTTCGATTTGGCTGCGGTCTCCTCAATTGACTCGTACATAACTATGTAACCTTTAAGATGAATAAAACCTAATAAAAAACCTAATTGTATACTCAAATTTATTTAACTCTAAATATAAATAACACATCCTCTAAACTAATAAAACAAACTAAAACCCTAATATAGATATATCCAAGTCATCAATATTCTATACTGATAGCGATTGGATAGATTTTTTTTTAAAAAAAAAGAATACTCAGACAATTTTTGGGATCCAGAAAAAAAGATTTTGTATTTAATAGGCCACAACATCTAGACTTCTTCCATTATTGTATGCAAAGAGTGTGAAGCCTCTTGTCTCCTTTGCAAATTAATCTTGAAATCATAGTTTTAAACACGGTATCAATTACTATACCTAATTTAGTCATTACGAGGTATATTTGGTTTAATTGGGTTTAACTAGTGTAAAACCCGTGACCCGATTTAGGGTTTTATAGTCAGAACCGGTCGGTTTAACTATTAATTTTAGTCGAGTCAATTTTAGAATACGCGTATTAAGTCAAGGCTGGTCGTGTGTTATGAACTACGTAGGTCATGTATACTCAAGTATATGATGATAACGTCAGCAAGAGAGTAGCAAAATGAGTTATCAAAATATATGAAAGTATGCCTAGATTTTTTTATTTATTTTAGTATTAGACTGCTGAATTTTTAAGGCTGGATAACGCATTAGGACGCGTTATAGGACAGTTTGGATAGTTATTAGTTATTGAGAATGCCATTGTAATGTTATAGTATGTATTATATTTTATGAGAATTTTAACTCAAGTTGGAGTCAAGTCACCTTTTATTTACGAAATTACCACCAACATCATCCCAACAATTTTCTTCCCAAACCCCGGTCGCCCCCATCTCCAACCCGATTCACGTCACCGACGCTAGCTTTGGCCATCGCACCGCCACCGATCGATGCTGTCGAGCCCCACCTTATCGTCATTGTGCCATCTCGAGCACCTCCAACCACTGCCCGGCCTTCACAATGCCAAATCACTGTACCCTAGCACAACACATCCCGACATGATTCTGCTGCCGTCCATATGGCTCCGCCGTCACCATTCCACCGACGCTTGTCCCTTCGACCCCTGACCCTTTCCCCCATACCCAGCGCCGTCGCCGAGGCCGGCCAAGGCCTAATCGAACAAGCTGACTGACCCTACTGACTCGTCGCCGCTGCCGATAGTCATCCCCGCTGTCGGCATTCATCCCTGTTGTTGCTACCCTCACTGCCACCAACATTGGTTGAGCTCGCTGAGCCGGAGCCAATCCATAGCCCCAATTCTATTTGTGAGGGATCCTAACAACTCCTGTTTTGAGTTCCCATTTTGAGTTCCTCACACCCAAAGAAACGTAGAGGTTTACGAGTACTATTTAGTACAGCGCGCATCCGGACTTGTGGTTCAAAGTGTACTAAAGACAACTGCTTAAGAGTATTCAGCTTTCATGGTCAAGGCCAGGAGAATTATGGAGGAAAAGAGAGGGCTTAGGATATAGTGGTAGTCTCAAGGGACCAGAAAAATGAAAAAATGCCGAGAGAGGCATTAGACCAGTGAGTTCGATACGCTATCGGATCTGCAGCTTAGTGGCTCCTCAGTAGATGCCCTTAGGAATGTTAACAAAAAGTATATAAATGTCTTTATTTAAAATGAGAGTCAGCTCTCATTTGCAAGTTTGTTATGTAATTAGACCATTATATATATTATATATATATATATATATATATATATATATGTATATATATATATGAGGATTAAATATTAAATACGCTGACTTGGACAGAGGAGCAGTGACCTACCTTGCACGCACACACACACACACGCTCGCCGACTAAATGGTTATTTTGGTTGTTTGGTTGTTTTGTTTTGCTATTATGAAAATGAAATACATGTGATTAAATTGCATGATGTAAAGATGATATGATGGAGATTTTTGGTATATAGAAATGGATAATGACAACAGGATCTGAAATATATATTAGTGTGCAATCTGAACGATAAAAGGTAGAAATGTGAATAGAATGAACAGGAGGGTCAAGACATAAAAATGTAGAATATTTTGATGTGATTGAATTAAATATTTATGTTAAAAATATGGCGTAATGGATGTTGATAGTTTTATATGTTATACATGTTAATTTGACAAGATAGTTCATAATTATACTTTTAGGGAAATTTGTCCATTTTATTTTTGAAAATTTTATCAATTTTATCGTAATTATGTAAATTGTTTGTCATATTATCTATATAGTAGCATGTTAGGTTTTATACATTTATCCATACAGATCGATTGACATCTTCCATCTTGAAACGCCAATAGTATAGCTCACTCGAGACTGGTAACGTTCTGGTCCAATTAGTGAGCGAGCCGGATTCGGGGTTTCACAATTAAATTTGATCGGGCCTTAAAATTACAAATAAAAGAATTTATTAAATATTAAAAATATATTTTACCATTAATATTTTACTAATTACCGATTAAAATATCGTAATATTCGAAAAAATCCGAATTTTGAGAAAAATAAATAAATTTTAAAAAAAATGCTAAAGCCTAAACCATATCAAATTTGAAGCCCAGAGCATAACAATGGGGGTGATACGATGCTTTGGAATCGATGGGCCTTGCAAAAGATAAATAATACCATGAGTGAGAGCCCACTACGAAGTTCCACCTTCTTCTTCCTCCTTAGTCGAAGTTCTGACCATCAAGAACCGCACTTCTTCCTTTCAATGGCCGCCGCCTTCTCTTCCCAGGCCGCCCTCCTCCACCGAGCCGCCGCCGCCACCTCCTTCTCGCCATCATTACCTCTTCCCTTCTCCGGCCGGACATACGCCGCCTTCAAGACCAGCCCCTCCAGTTCGCTCGCTTTTAGCGTCGGGGCCTGCCATGGCGGGCGCTTTGGTTGGAGCGTGGTAAGCGCTGTTTCCGGGTCCGATTCGGCGCTGGAGGGTGTGAAATTGGGTGGGGATGAGGTAGAGACTGGAGGGGGTGGTGGTGGTGGTGACGGCGGGAGTAATGGCGGGTGGGGTGGTGGTGGAGGAGGAGGAGAGGGAGAAGGGCAGGAGGAGGGGAATGAGAAGGGGAAGAGTGCGGGTTTGTCTATGTCTCAGAAACTGACGCTGGGATATGCGGCTTTGGTTGGTGGTACGTGCTTTTGAAATGAGATGATGCTCTTAGAATAGAATGTTGTTCTTTATTTGCATTTTGGAATCTGTGTTTTGTGATCAGAATAGTTCAGAAATTCTGCAGATTGAATGATTTAGCAGGTACCAGCAAGTATATATATGTGTGTGTGTGTATATATATATCTGGCTATTTTGAAAAATATTTTAAGCCCTTGGTGGGGAGAATCTAGTTGTTTATATGTGCAAATGAAATCTATTTTTGTGATCGAAATACTTAAGAAGTTATGTTATGCAATTGAATAAATTTATCAGCTACCAAGTATACATCTTGCTGTTTTGAAATTTTTTTAAGGCCTTGCTGGGGAGTATGTATGTGCATATGGAATCTATTTTTTTGAGATCATAATAGTTAAGAAATAGTTTATCAGCTGCCAAGTATATATCTTGCTATTTTGAAACTTATTAAGTCCCTAATGGTGAATATGTAAATATGAATGTGCAGACGGAATCTATTTTGTGAGATCAAAATAGTTAAGAAATTATGTTCTGCAGCTTGACAATGATTAATCAGTTACCAAGTATATATTTTGCTATTTTGAAATTTGTTCAAGTGTTCGTGAGAATCTAAATGTACACGTGCAATCAGAGTGAAACATCTTTCATCATGTTGAAGAAGTTTACCTTGTTTAGGGAAACGAAAAACTTGCTCAGTTGTAGAGAGGCGCTTCTCTGTTAGCTTTAAAATCAGTTGATCCAGTGTGTTAATTAGTTCTTTTGTTGAGTCCATTATCTGTCTCTTGGCTGAGTACATCGTAGGGTTTGAGTTTAGAATGAAGAGAGACTTGTAATTATATTATTTGATGTATTTATGCTGTTTTGAGATATTAAATTGGTGCTTTGAATTGTTTATCTTCCGGTTAAAGGCAAGTACTAAGTCTTGGAGTGTTTAATTGTGACTATGCAAATATAATTGAGTTCTAAGTAGGTGTGAACTCAAAATTTTTAGCAGATGAGTATTCTACTAACTTATTTGATAGTATACGTCTTTCTTTGACATTTTAATTGCCTTTATGATGTGCCATAAAATCTTATCCTTCAATCTATAAAAGACGACACTTGCAAACCTCTGTTTTAAGTATTCCATACATATAAGGATTCGATTTTTAGCATCCCAAAAACTTGTCTAGCATTGCTTGCCAATGGATGGATGTTTGAGAAGAACTTATTGTCAAAGAGGGGAATGCTGTTCACTAGTTATCTTCGCACTATTTAATATTATTTGGTCGTTAATTGACTCTGAGCTATTTTATGACACTTCTAGCTGGCGGAATCATGGGGTTCATGAAGACTGGTAGTCAGAAATCTTTGGCTGCAGGCGGTTTGTCTGCATTGCTTCTAATTTATGTGTACAACGAGCTTCCAGTGAGAGCAGCTTTTGCATCATCCATCGGGCTGGGTAAGATGATTTAGATTTTCATTGTATTTCATGTAACTTAGACAAATATGTGTAAGCGTTCTTACAGTATGGACCACTATTTTGAGTCAAATCTTGTAGCCACTCTGAAGTTTGTGCTTTATTTTTATGCTTATTTCATATTGACCGTAAAATACTAATGATCATAATAAGCTCCTTATCCAATTTTCAAGTTGGCCTTTCATCGTTCTGCTTCCAAAACCTTCACCTTAGCTATATTTTTATTTCCTTTGTTACTATTTGGATGCTTTATTCACTCATTGATAGTATGTGCCACTGAGTCCGTCCAACCTTCCATGTTGTATGCCTTGTATCTCTCTTATCACTAAATAAGATTGTCACAGAGACTTCCTACATCATATTAAGTAGCTTTTTTACTTGTCTGTCTGAAGCTCCCCTCTTCTCGTAGCTTGTCTATACTGCTTTTCTTAATTATTTAGAAGTCTGTTTGTTTATAAGTTAGCAGTATGGGAAAAGGCCATTTATTGGAGGCTATGAAAGTTGCTTGTGTTAATTTTTGGTTTGAGAAATTTACCAGGTAGTCTTGTTTAGCTATTTATAGATGACTGTCACATGTTGATTTATAGTCATAATGTCTTTTATTTGCTTGATGATACATATCTTGGAGGTAGTGAAGGGATTCAAAACTATGTATCTTCACTGGCTTGATACCGTGGTAGTCATAATGACCAGTTTATCAGTATGTGGTTTGAAAGACACTGGGTACTGGAGTGTCGATTGATCGTACATCTATTTTCTACATTTTCTTCTTGGATTAAACTATTTGTCAATGTCCAGGCCTATCCGCTGCACTCTTGGCTGTTATGGGTCCTAGGTTCATGAATTCGAGAAAGCTATTTCCAGCAGGAATCGTTTCTTTTGTATCCTTTGTCATGGCTGGAGGCTACCTACATGGGATTCTTCGGAGTGCAGGTTAATAGATAGTTTGTAAATTGTAACAGTTTTTTGTCATATGATATGCTGAGATAACTGTTGTTTTTCTTCTGTTAATCTCTCGACAAGAACTCAGAGATGTGAATTACAAATGGAACTTCCTTCAGCATATTTGAAGCAGAATTTCCTTTGTTAGCAGTAATGTTGGGTGGTTTTATAAGAACTGCAGAGTTTGAAATAAGGAGGCATTTAGGCATCACTTGGTTCTGTATCTCCTTTAGACTCTCAACTTCTTTCTGCCTTGAGTGCTGCTGCTAGTGGTACTCATCGAGCGAGTCGAAACCAGCCGAAATTTGCTTAGTTGAAGCTCGATTTGTTTGATTTTGAGTTCGAGTCTAGATAACAAGTATTCGTGTTGATTCGTGTTTAAGCTTGTTTGATTTTTATTTAATGATGCATTTTTTTATATAATTCAGACTAAAATTTAATTTATAGTTAAAATATTTTAACTTTCATATAGTTATGCATGAAAGGTAATTTAATCATGTATATTTTTATTTAAATTATTAGTATATAATAATATTGTATAATTTAATTATATTTGTATAAAAAAATTAAGATGTTTATGGCTAAAAATCTTATTTTTTATATAAAGTATCGTTTATGAGTCAAGCTGAGTTGAAGAGCTCCAAGACTCAAACTCGTTTGATATCGAGTTAAGTTTTAATCGAGTCAAATACTAAACCATTCGAGTTTAATCGAGCTTTAAATAGACTAAACAGATTTCAGTAGCTACCACTCGTAAATTTTCAGCATGGTTTTTTGCTTTTGACTTGAAAAATGTGAAGATGCTAAAAAAAAATGTCAAATTTCGAACTGAATCGAACCGAGTTAAACGCTAAATACTCGTAAACTAACTCGCTAAATTAACAACCCTCCACATTAAGGGTGTATAATATAATGGACCGTGGGCACTTGAAGTGGAATATTAATATGTAATCCCAACTGGCCCGCTTGTATGATTTTGTCCTTGGCTTGATTAGCATGATCTGCTCTCCTAGCACAAGGTCCGGATGCCAACGTTTTTTCAACGCTAACAGCCTAATTCTGAGTGTCATTAACTCATTACAATACAAGATTGGTTTGTTTTTTTGTATGCATTTACTCTTCCAAGAGAAAATTTATTGGGGGCATTCATCATTTTGTTTGCTGGGAAGATGCTATGTGAGCGTATTCATCATTTTGGCTTCGTTTTAGCTCACATTTAAAGCTTGAACCAAAAATTGAAAATTTTATGAAGAATTACATCATTTTTTGGTAGGTTTCACATAAGCATTAGCTAAATAAACATAAGGTATTGATATCCACGTTGTTATTAGAGAAGGCACAAATAGTAACATCTATTAGGTCTTACTAGTAGCAATAAAGTAAGCAGCCATGGAGGTAACATACTACAAAGTGACATATATACAGTAATAATAGGCAACACAAATATTATAATTCCACAACACCATATTAGCCACAATAGTCGGAAACAGAAGTCAAGTTTGCTTCCTGAAAGAAGATTAGGGTTTACTACACAGCTGTTTGTTGATCCCTAATCAGAGTAGAACTTCAACACCAAATCAGTCTTAGCAGCAGCAATTGAATAAGCAGCCATGGAGATACAGATACATACTACATAGTGACATATTAGATAATACACAGCACAAGCATTATAGTTCCACAATAGCATATTAGCCGCAATACGAGGAAACATTTGTCTAGCATGCTTCCTGAAAGAAAGTCAAGGGCTTACTACACACATATAGCTGCTGGGGGATCCCTAATCAGGCAAGTTGGCTGGCAATAGCAGTCACCACTTCTTCATGAGGCATGGTGGTCTCCGCGAAGCATCCCCCTGCGCCGAAGCCTCCGTGCTCCCCTTGCTGCTCTTTGTTTCTGGGTAAGGAGCCTTGCTGCCTAGCCTGTAAACATCACCCATGGGAATGTGAAGCCTTATTTCAGAAACAAAGCAAGGCTTTCTCTGAAGAATTATCACAGAAGTTATAATAATGATAAGATTCCATCTAATATGGCAAAGTTATTGTTTGTTTGTGATCATGTTTTGGTAGGTATGCTTCTTCAGAAAGCTATTGGTAGTTTGTAATCAAGAATAGATACAAAATTTCTTCCAATGTTCCTCCGCTTTATGAAGACCAAGGTGAGATTAGAGGGAATGCAAATGAACATCTTAACACCATTGGAGTTCTCCACATCAAGTATAAAAATCAATGTATAAAAGTTCATTATGTTCATAAATCACTGGGATCTACAAATCTAATCATTAAGCCAGTGATCTTGTTTCATCCAAACCACAGAAAAGATCATAGAAAACTGGACATCTTCCAATCGAGAAGCTGGATAGATCACAATAGACTAGATATACCTGTCACGGCGCTTTTCAAAAATCGTTGCAGAGAGTGCTTCCTTGTCAAGGGTAATTCTGCAACACAACAGCAAGATCAAATCAAGTTCTTCCCCATCTTACCTCCATCAATTCCTTTGTACTTCAATTCAATCGATCGATCGATCAAGAGGCCAATCTCCTCTAAAGAACAAGGAAGTTGTCTCAGAAGAAGGCATACCAGCTCGCAGCTTGAAGATGGCATCAGTTGGAGCCGCAAGAAGTTGAGGCTGTGGAGATGGCAGAGCTGCTGAGGTGCTTTGCAGGGACGGGGTTCTTGTCAGCATCGGTGTCGTGGCCGCAGCCACGCCAGCATTCTCTGTGTTCTTGCCACCAGAAGCTGCTGCGGCAGCAGCTATGAGCATGATTGCGTGAGCCTACTTACCATTCAAAGGTATGAATTAAAAGAAGCCCACAACATCTATAGGATCAAATACTTTAATTAGATCTTGGCTTGGTTACGTGGGAACCTTTTCAGGAGGAATTGCATCATAAACATGGATGGATCCGCCATAGAAAATAGTCAGCTGCGCCGTGGTTGCAGACCCACCTCCCGGCAAACTAATTGAATGGAAGATAAATGAGAAATTGCTAGCTTTGGTAGCTCATCGTCATCAAAACATGGGGAAAAAATGTGATCTTTGTGATTCAGAACAATGAACATGGGTGGATGCAATCCAATCAAAATCAAAACTCAAAATCTTATTCCTATGCCCTAATCGAAATTAGATTACTCTGCATTCTCTTGTGCATATATTTCACATCTGCTTTTTTCCATGGTTGTAAATCTACAAATATGCAATCTATTCATCAAAACCTTGGGAAAAAATCTAAAAAGATGAGATCTTTATATTGCCCTACAATGAAATCAAAACAAAAATGAAAATCCAGAATCCATGACCAAGCAAAAGATTCATATGCCTTCTCTAGTGTAGATGTTTTATATTCAGCTTTTTCAGAGCAACAAATCTACAAATGCACAAACTATTCCTCAAAACGCAAGCCTAAAAATCCCTACACTCGCTTGAAGAAGACCCAAGAGCTTCAATGGCCGAAAGAACCAGTCTTTTTTGAGCTTGGTAACGAAGAATAATAAAAAAAGACCAAAGCAACCCAAAACTACCAAACCTGCGCAGCCATGGTTAGGATGGAAAGGAAAGGAAGAGAAGAGAAGAAGGCCGACCTCAGTGCGGGAGGGAAGGCTTCGCCGGCGGCGAGCCCGTCCAGCTTCATGGCCTTGTTGAAAGGGCCGCCGGCGGCGAGTTGGTTGTTCTCCGACGGGTTGGAGTGGTCCATCTCCGGCTATGTAAGAGAAAGGTGAAGGGAGTTACTTTCTTAAGGAAACAATGGGAAGAGGATTACTATTATTTATTTATTAAATATATATTAAAAATTAATATATTATTATATTATTAATAAAATAAAATAAAATAAAAGGAAGATAAGAGTTGGTCCACTTTATTCAGCCAATTTGAGCACGTTGGCTAATACCATTTCCTTTCTCCCCTTGCCAGCCCTACCTTCTCTTTCAAGGATAAAATACTTGTTGCAAGTTTTTAATATTTTTTTAGAAGTCTGTTTAGTTTGAGAGAAAAAAGTTTAAAGGAAAAAAAGTTTCATTCCTGTTTAGATTGATAGATTTGGAGAGAAAAGAATTTACAGAATTGTCACAAATTGATCATCAAGCAAGATCACAAATTAAAAATCAGCTTAATCTACAAATTAAATTACTTGATTGTCCGAATTACCCCATCATCCGAATGTTAGATTAGAATATCAGGATGAAGTGTACTTTTTTTATCAATGTTTTTTTTCTATGGATGGACACGTGTAATTTTAGAAAGTGAATAGGTACACCTTTTTAGTTGCATTGAATAATTGGTAATAAGATCTTATAATCAATATTTATGGTTCGACCTACTGAATAATTAGATATGTACGAGTAATAGCATTCATTTATTACTAAAATTTTAAAATTGTCATTTATTGATATTTAATAAAAGATGATTTGGTTATGGTGGTCTTATAGCCATGGTGGTTGTAAGACCTTACAATATATTATCGCTTTTAGCTAACTAATGAATAATTTTTTATAACTTTTGGCTAACAAGTGGGCTAATTAGTTATAATTCTTACACTTTCATCCATAGTCTAAAATCTCCACTTCTATTAGTTAAACCTTGTTGATGCTTTTGGCACAATTTTTGTCTAGTTTTTACTGGATTTATTTGATACATTGGACTCATCAACATAAATATTATATCCAAAAGCATCTACGAGGTATAACAAAAAACAAGTCTATGACCTCCATTATTGTTCTCCACCATATAATGCATGGTTTGTATTGACTACTATGCTGGAATATATAACAATATATTATTGGAAAAGTGAAAGTTGTGGAAATATCATAAAAAAAATCACAACAAAAACCCAAAATAATTTAGATTGTTAATTATGATTTAGCTTTTGTGTAACAACTTTGATTTTAATAAAATGAACCAATGTGTTTCATTAGTGTATAAGAGAAATAATTAGGGTGAACATTTGCCTTGCTAGGTTACACTAAAAGGGTGTTTTTATTGGAACTTTAATTGCAAAATGTGAAGCAATTATACGATTTGCCCAAAGTCCAAGTAACCTGAATTACTCTTTAAATAATTGATTATGCTCTATCAAATATGTTTTTTATCATTTTAAATGTATAATTTAAGCCTATCAATTTACAATTAGACTATATTATTTCAATTAGTATAGAGCCAACTCAAGGTTATATTGAATGGTAGACTAGAAATATGGGTCGTGGACTAGACCATTTAAATATCTATGGGATTATGATCCAATATATTAGAAGCATGTTTATTTATCATTAGTTTAGTTAAATATTTTTAAAAAATGACTCAAACCCATTACTTGGCTTGTAGTTGCAACCATATTATAGATTATTTCTTTTTAATTTTTTTGAGGCATAGTCAATGCTAAAAAACAATTACAAACAACCATTCACGAGTTGGCAATTTGGGTACGCATTGATATGAAATTATAGCTAGTTAGGAATGAATACAAGGTAGTCATTGTTGCCTTACCACTTACCATCACCCACAAAGTTTATCAAGTTGATTTTGAAAGGTTATCCAATGGTTGGGAGTTTGATGAGAAAAGATACCAAGAAAAAGCAATCTTAAACTTGACTTGTTAAGGTGAGGATTCAAGCCTCCTACCATGGCAATTGCATCATTCTATCTTGACTTTATCAAAGCACATGGAAAACCTTTAATTTTAGTTTTAAGTGCTAAGTTGATTATAAACAAACAAGGCTTTGGCTGCTAAAAATCGGATTGAAGGCAAATAACATGTGGTCGAATTGGATTTGATTGAGTAGGTATTATTTTGAAAGCGGTTTGTAAAATATTTAGTTTGTAAGATTACAAGGAGTGTACTTTACAATGGAATAAGATCGAGAATTTAGTAGTCACTTCAATATCGGAAAATTAAACCCTCAATTTATATCTTGAAACCCCTAATTTTTCTTTTCCCTAAGCAGACCAACTCTTTTTATTTGTGGGTCTTTGATCATAATTCACCAGTGTAATCGTGTGACACAACTTGATAAGGTAGTCTGATGATGTTTTATTAATAAACAATACACCCTAGGGTTTATAATTGAGATAAATTAAGTTCTATATTAGGTAGAACTTGAATCTATCAAACTTATGTCAAGTAATAAGATAAGAACTAGTTACTTGCTTGCTCGATCCGTGATAATTTTTTTGCTTTAGTCCGTATTTTATTCTTATATCAAATCATTCACATTTTCAGATAAAAATTGAAGTGTTTTAGAATACAAATCACTTGAATTGTTACACGAGTCAATTTAAGTTTTTTACATATTTCAAATTTGTTAAACTCAAGCCAAAGCCTTATTCTAGATGATTATATTTTCTTATTACTATTTGTAATCATAAAAAAATTGTAATTCTAATTATTCTCACAAATAGAAAACTAATTTCTTTGCTAATAATTAATTATATAAGAAAGCAAAAAATAAAAGCTTAGCAAAATTTTGAGTGTCACAAATTACAATTGGTTAAAGAAAACTATAGAAATTTGTACATTAAAGTTATTCTCCAAATAAGAAAAAGAAAAACAAAACAAAACAATGTTATCTTCTCCACAAGGCATTGCCTATGTACATTACCCCCATTTAATAATATAATCAAATAATTTGTCCGTGATCAACCACTTGTATTTTTCTTTCACTTTGTATTCAGAATCAACCACTTACATATATAAAAGAAAAATATATAGAGGCCTATCAGGTAAGTGGGGCTAAGGAAAATTAGCGTGTCTTAACCGGGGCATGACACTTAATAATGAAGTTTTAAAACATTTTATCGTGCATATGGGTCCCCAAATAATATAAGGTACTTTATTCAAATCTAATATGGTTTAGGCTTTCATGTCATTTTAATTTGTATCCGATTTTTTAATTCTGCATTTTCGTAAAACCCCATTTGACCCGACTATGGGTACGGGCACTTGTTAAAAGCCCATAAACAAGGACAGGCCCATTGAATCTTAATGGGCCGGTCTTATCTCCATTTCACGATCATGCCAAAGCCCACGATTCAGGCCGATCCACCGTCGCCGGCGACCCGATCGAAGAAACCGTAGCCGGCGACCCGATCGAACCTCGCCGGCCATGGATCTTCCCCCATTCCAGGAAGCGCCCCGCTGCTACGTCTGCAATTGCAGCTTCAACACTTTCCGGCGCAGAGTGAGCAATTCCACTTCCCTTTTGCCCTTTAGTTTAAGTTAATTTTAATTTGATCGGGTGTTGAAATTGTGTCTGAATTCGATTAATGCGTATGGATGATGTTGGCTATGTTATTATTGTTGTATGATTTTAATGTGGAGTGAATTGTTGGTTGTGGGTGTACAATTTAGGTGTCTCTTTAATTTTGTGCATGAATTTTCAGGTTGTGGGCAGTTCAAGTTTTTTGTTTGATTTTATTTTAAATATAATTTATTTTAATTTAATTTTAGCTTATATTCGGTTGTGGAAATTGTGTCTGAATTCGCTTTATGCATGTTGATGATGTTGGTTATGTTATTTGTTTTGTTTGATTATGATCTGGAGTGAGTTGGTGGTTGTGGATGTACAATTTAGGCATTTCTTTGATTCTGTGGCATTTTTTTTCGAATTATAGTGTGGTTATGGAATTATATTGAGTTGCTAGTAATGGAATTATTGTTGGGATGTAGTGTGGGTGGCGATGTGGTGATGGTTGGATTGAATTTTGGGTAATGGTTGATTGTTTACTGTTAATGTTGGGTTTGCGCAGTGGAGTTGGTGGAGTTGAGTTGCAGTTTGGATGATTGTTGTCTGCATTAACATGCAGTTTGGAATGAATTTTAGCAAAATTTTTTTGAGGTTTTGTTGAAGTAAAATATTATCCTAACAGCTTGAGGTTTCAGGACAACTGATAGTGCATCTAAATTTTACATGGTACCAGAGCCAAATGGCAGTGTACGAATTCTGTTGGCAGTATATATTATATAGTTCCTAACGTGCTAAGTCATTAAAATATGATTGGATGTGAGGGGGAGTGTTAAGGTAGAATATTAAATGACTCCCTTCTCTAACAACTTGAGCTTTAGGGACAATTGTTAAACCATCTAAAAATTTACAGATTTCAGTTTTGGTATATTGCCAAGATGCTGAAAACAATGATCTTCAAGACTAGTGTCTAGAAGCAAGTTGTCCATTCTAATGCCAAAACATTATTCAGATAAATTTCACTTCAATAGCATTCTCAGATTAAATACAACAAAGAATGAATAATTCAATTGACCTGAAGATTGATTTCTTTCTGGTGAAGTATTTTAGATGGCCCCAATTTGTATAATTCGGGCTTGCAATGTCCTATGCTGCTACCATATTTATTGTGTATAACACTCACAATTGATGATCTATCAACTTAAGATTCTGTAATTCAGTGGTTATGTTTTCCTTGTAATAGTTTACTGTGTTTGCTTGAATGACGCGGCATGGTATTTTGCAACAGTACTGAGTGAAGGAACTGTGTTTGATTTGTTTTTCTGTGTTTTTTTATTGCACATATCACACAATTCGAGACTTGTAATCCTTCTTGTCTTTATATGGTTATTTTATTCCGTGCAGCATCACTGCAGATGTTGTGGAAGAACATTGTGTCACGAACATTCATCAATGCAAATGGTTGGTTAATTTCATTTTTCCTTTGTTTTACTTCTGGCTGAGGAGATGTTTTCACTCTTCAACTATAGTTTTGTGTTTGTTTATTCTAGGCATTACCCCAATTTGGCATTTACTCTAATGTTAGAGTGTGCAATGATTGTTATAACAATCCCTCCAGGTAAATATTTTAGTACTTATGGTTTATTTTTTAAATTAATGGTGAACTGCAAAAGAAAATTTTTATGGTCAGTGTTGTTGCTGAAAATAATTTGAAGCCTTTCTGACTTTTATTATCATTTTCACTGATGATAGCTTTTGATCAAGATACATTAACTTGATATTGTCACTGTATCACAATATAGTACTCAAATGTTAAAACCAAGATACAATTGAAGTGTTGCACATGTTGACAATCTGAGTTTACTGTAGAAAAGGATTATATAAAATGCTAATTTTGTGGAACTAGGATTTCTTTTCTAGTACGAAGGTTACAATTACAGTTATCTTTTGGATGTGTCATTGTGTCAATCAGATCCAAGGATGAAGAACCTCGTGTTGCAAATAATTTGGAATCCACAATAGATAAATTTTCTGGATTAGATGTGAAGGAGGAGACCAGCGAATCTATTGAAGCCCCTATAATTAGTAATGTTATTGAATGCAAATGTGGAATGCCTTTGTGTATATGTGAAACTCCAAGTTTAATCCGAGCTCCATCTTCTCTTGTTGAGCCTATACGCCAAGTATGTATCGCCTTTTTAAAATGTCTTGTTGGGAATCTGTTTGTCAACATGAGCGTTCTTTTGTGATTTATGTTTTTCTTTATTTTGACTTAGAGTCCTAGTATTTCAACAGAGGCTCCAAACCCTAAAGCAAGGAAGCCTACTAATAGAAGAAAAGTCGATGTTCCAATGTTGAAGAGTATGGGAAGTAACACAACCAGTAAGCAAAGGTCTATTCTATAATGCTCATTCACTGTCTTTTTACCAATTTAAACCATTTCCTGGAGGGAATGTCATTATATGTACAAATACAACCTTGAATTAAGTGGGGCTAGGTATTGAAAGTGAGGCTAGTTAAAGGCATTTGGTTTAAAGTGGAGGGTTGACTAGGGTATTTTGGGATTAATTGAGGGCTAGATTGGATATTTTATTTTATTTTATTTTTTGAAATCTCAAGGGTATTTTAGTACTTTTATACTCAGTTAGGATAAGACTAATTAGGTGTAAAGTAAGTTCTACAAGCTTTTAAAAGCTGTCTAAGGGCTGATAAGGTGTGTCAAACAAATCATGGACGCCAGTGAAAATAAAATGGAAAATAAGATGCTCGACATCCACTGAATGACATGATCTAGAGACTACCAACCCAACCAAAACTTTAACTAACATGTCCTAATACGATTGATGGCCTAAATCAAATTCTACCATCCAATAGACGAAAATAATAAAACAAACAAACATATGCTCTTGTATATACTGATAACCCAATTTACTGCTAAGTATCTGATGCTATCATCATATACTCGAGTATGTAAGAACCTTCGTAGCACGTACACATAATCGGCCTAGGCCCCACTCACGTGTTTTGAAAGCTGAATTGACCTGGACAAACAGTCGAATTGATCAGCTGGCAACTGTTAAACCCGTACTTGGGTTGCGGGTTTTATGGTAGGTGTGAGGCTAGTGGTGTTTGCTTTTGTCTTTCACTTTGCCTTGTCATCTGCAAACTATCTTAGCTATGGATTTCATAATTTTATTTTCATTTGTCAAATTTAAATTTAAAGGCCAGCTGAAAAATATGATGAAATGCTTCTTCTCATGTAAAATTCCATAGTTGACACAGCCATTGAGGAAATTGTGAGATAGGACTTGAATATCATCCCTGACCACTATCGTAGATTTGAGGTGGTGATCGAAGCAAGAGCATTCATGTGGTTCAATTCTTTAACTAAGTTGTATATTTTAATTGAGTAGAATGTAGTTTCTTTGACAAAATAAACTTCAGAGGGATGCATAATTAGTTTTTATCACATGGAGTTAGATAATTATTCTAACATGATTGTAGGTGGCTGATGTGTTTGTCAAGGCTCAAGTCCTGGTTATCTCTGCAAAGATGCCTGCTGTTGAATGAAATTATTGCATTTCACGCTTGCCATTAAAACTTTTTAATACAAATTGATAAAATGGTGTTGTGTCCTGTGGATTAGATTTTGCTAAATTGTAATCAAGAGCCAAAAACTCATTCATGTAAATAAAATTGATTGCAAGACTTTGCTATAGGATCAGTGTTTACTGGTTTATGCGAGCAGGATTACTTAAAGTTGACCTCAATGTCTAAAATGTGGTTGTAAAGAGTTGTAAATGCTTCGAAGTCATTTCGCCTAAAGATGAATGTGTCTATAATTGTGTCTATCTGTTTTCCACTTTATGTCTAATATGTCTAATTTGAATACTTATTTTATGCTTGTGGCTTTTAGCTCATGGGCTGCTGATTTTTCTTATCATTTAGTGTATTTTTCAACACTTCTGTGAATAATGACACTTCAGATAATTCTAGCATTGAGTATGAAGCCAGTGGTGAGGTATTTTCTATACTTGCACGGTTTTCTATCATCCTGGTTAACGTACACTAACTAATATCTGAACTTTGATTTTCAGGGTTTGAAAGAAGCAATTAAAAACCATGATGTGGATGCCGTGAGAAACTTCTGAGTCAGGTAATACACTTATGCATTGTCCAATTTTGACTGCCATAGATTTAAGTTTAGCTTAGATTTTACAACCTAAGCTAGGTTAATTTTGCTACTAGAATATCCACCTTGGCTGGTTAAGATATGGGTTCTATTGCCTGTAAAAACAGATCTTAGTATTAGACTATAAGCTTGCCATAGTACCCTCCAAGGCTTTTATCTGGGTCAATATAAATGATGTCGTTAAAGTTTGGCAACTTATTCAACCCAAAGACATGCTTCCTTTCCATTGTTTTAGTTCTAGCATTATTAATCTCTGCCCATAAGTATAAGGACAGTAGAGATGCTCTTAAATTTTATAGAAGGGAGCATCAAACTGAAGTTACATTTCTTGCCCTGTAGTTTGTTTGATTGACAACTTCAATTTGATTATTTGCTAAAAGATCACTTTTTTTTTCAATGAGGGGGATCAAAAAGCCTTGAAAGGGTTAATAGCCTTTAAAGAATGTGCTATCTATTTCAATTGATAATATTTTGCAATTTTTGAAGTGAATATTTAATATAAATTTTGTGACTACAACAGGGTGTGGATGCAAATTACTCTGACAAACAGGGTTTTTCATTGCTCCATTTGGTATTGTCAAATTTTTTGCACGCTTTGTTATGAAAAGCAGTTTGTCTCATACTCAGCAAATAAAAAATAAACTGATATTGTTCTGGCTAGTAGGCTGCAATGTTCAATCAAACTGAAATTACTTTCATTCTCCTGGACCACGGAGCCAATGCAGATTGTGTAAATGCTCAAGGTATCCTATTTGTTTTGAGTTTCTCTTGTTTACAATATTATTTTGTCACGCAGTTCATACATTTTACGTGTGGAGTATGGTGGAAGTGTTATGGCTTATGCATAGACAACAGAGCGGCCCAATTTCATTTCCTTTGCTTTTAAATTTATTTTTTATTGACTGGTATTTATTGTAGTATTATGTATAAGTGAAAACTATACTGTGAAAATAAACCATTATTTACCTTTTTGCAAGAACTGGGCTGTGAATTGATAAAACTGAGTTAGTTTTGGCTTGCAATAATGTTGATGAAAGAGTGTTCAATTGCTAGTTCTTATGATTGTTATGCTTGATGATGTGTTGTCTACAGGAGAAACGCCTTTAGACTGTGCTCCTACCATGCTGCAGTACAAAATGAAGCAAAAACTTGAAGGGAATGCTTAGAATCAACACAAAGACTCTTGTGGGCAACTGGAACTCATTGCCTGCAGATTTGCTCTCTGGCCATTTCACTCATTTAAATGCTGCGACCAATGGCTCTATCTGTATGTTAAAATGTTTTAATATTCACTCTATGCCCTTCCTCTTTTTAAAAGTTATGGTATAATTGTGTTTCCATTCTTGTTTGCATTCTCTCCCACTGTTCAGTGAAAAATGGTAAAAGTTTTTCTGCGATTTCTGGCCGCACTAAAAGTTTGTACTGAAGATGAGGTAATTTCGACTGCGATTTTGCCAGTAGTAATAAACCTTACTCTGGAACACATACTTCACGAATTACCTACTTTTGCCTTGATTCAGTGGTTATTTCATATATTTCTGTAACTTTGTTGCATCAACTGATCATATGTACGTGCTTCCAATAAATTAACCATATGTTCTTCCTATAGTTCAATCTTCCTTAATGTTTAGATATTTGAAGTATAAATTTGTTATTCTATATTTATCAATCTTTATCTGTTTATACTCAGGTCTCATCTCTAGGGAAGTTTTATTTGTTTTTTTCATTGTTATGATCTATTAAGCCAGGTATGAAATAGTTTTTTTGGCTCGAGCAATGGAAAATGATTTTTGCCGAAAGGTCTGATTAACCTTTATTTGTTGTGAGATCCAATCAGTGTTAAGATATGCATGGTTAGTGTTTATTAATTACTAATTTTCAAAATTGTCATTAACGACTTTTTATAGGTGCTAAAATACTATTCACTAATGGGATTCTACAACATTGTTGCTATAAGCCCTTACAATTGATTATCACTCTTGGGCAATATATGACCTCAAATAATGAACACTACAAGAAAATAATAGGAAACCTTTTATTTATGTTCTGAAAGTAAAATAATATATGCTATTTTTATTCAAACAGAAACTATGAAAAAAGAATATGGATTTCTTTAATTTGAGTCAAATATAACCTCAATTATGGAGAAACTACTTCTTTTTAGTCTTTTAACGGATATCTAAAAGGTGTTGGGGATATGAATCCCAAATTAAGGCCCATGTGATTACAATAGATAAAATATTTTATGACATGATGTCCTCCTCCTTAATGCATTGGAGGAGCTAAAATATGGGAAAATTATTCCCCACTATATTTTTTGCAGGCTATTTTTCTCCATAAAAGCAACCATTATTTTTTTCTTAAGGTATTTGTGTGAAGCCAAAATATTTATATAATAAACATTGAAGAAAAACAAAACCTAAATTTTCTATAGTGAAGATTCAATGACTCATGCCACTTGGCTTCATGATTAAAATTCCAAATTAAAGAAATAAAACATTTTGAGGATCATAACCACCACTTGTCTTGTTTGCACCTTAATGAGTCAATGTTTTTCTTCTAAAAAAATAATGGCCTCTTCAGTTACCTATGCCAATTGGGTCAATCTCACAAGAGCTCATCTTCCTCCTCTATTTCTGAAACGACACTCTTTTATAATATCATGGTGAATAGATTTGTTTAATCCACTAATCACAATTGCTGTTCATCACAAAAAGTTTCCTAGTCTACCAAAAAAGACAATGGTAATGCTCATGCATGCATGCTGAGTAGCCTGGTCGGTTGGTCACGTTGATTGTTTCCTTATTGGAGTTCTGACTTGGATCTGACGCGCAACACTGCCAACTTTAATCTCACTAGGTTTGTTAGTCAGTTATGTTGAAAAGCCCCCCTTTTTCGTTAGTTTAAGTTTTATTTCTTTGAAGCAGAGATGTGATAATTTAGATAAATAAAATACCCATGATACTCTTCGCATGCCTATCACAACAAGAACAAGAATTGAAACATTCGCCCAAAGCCATGCCTGTATAATAGCGAGTTGTTTGGCCTACTTGTTTGGCCCCAAAGCCATGCCTGTATAATAGCTCTCATACATGCTTGCATACGTATGCAATATGAACAGTGCAATGGAGAGCAAGTAGTTCTCATACATGGGCATGCAAGAATATTTGCTGACGGTTTGCTGTCTGTGTTTTCTAATGGCGACTTTACTTGGACGTGACAGAACTATGGTAGCATCTTGATAAGAATATTTGCATATATAAAGGGAAGCCCACAATTTGTGTTGGAGATTGTCTGCCTTTCAAAGATGTATTTAGATCATTCGGAATCGGCGGATTTAAATCAGATCGGTGGTGATCCGATTTTAAAAATAACGTGAATCAGTCTGCTAATCGGCTGATTCGAACTGATTTTACCCGGTTCTAGCCAATTCTGGAATTGGCCGATTCCGGCCGGCAGCGAGGAGGCGGCAAGGGCGGCGACGGGCGACTGGGGGGGGGGACGGGGCTGGGGGGCAACGGTGGTGTGGGAGGGGGCGGTGACGGTGAGCGGCGAGGAAGGCGAGGGCGAGCGGCGAGGGAGGCGAGGGCGAGTGGCGAGGGAGGCGACGAGGCGAGGTGGGGCGGGGCAAGCTGCGAGGGCGATGCGGGGCGGCGAGGATGGGGGAGCGACGGGGCAATAGGGCAGCCAGGGCGGAGACGGGGAGGGATAGGGGGCGACTGGGTGGCGAGGCGGGGCGGCGGGGGAGAAAGGGATGAAATATAAATAGCATTCTCGTAATTAAAAGTTGACTCGACTCTGACTTAAGTCAAAAATAATAACTAATTCCAAATAATTTTAAAAAATCCAAAAATATGAAAAAATATCATAAAATATAATATACATTATAACATAAAAATTACATCAAAATGACATATTCTATACTAATAACCTACTAATTTTGATTAAGTTAAAATTTTTATATAGGACTGATTCAGACCGATTCAATTGAACCGATTTTTGTCCGATTTAGACCGATTTTAATTCCAATTCTAATTCCAATTTTAACTCCTTTAAAAATTGATTCCGATTTTAATTTTAATTTTTATATTTATAATTTAGACAAGTATGAAAAGGCGCCAAGGTTGCAACCCCTTTCAAACCTTGTACAGTAGAGTCTATGTGATACTGTGGAACATTTGTTGCCTGTGATTGTGAAGTCATAAGATCAAAGTTGGCTTTTTCCTTCGAGAGCCTTCCAAATCCGTACCATATCACAAGGAACAAACAGTGAAGGGATAAGCATGAAAAAAGAGATTCCAGTCGGCATTCTGTGAACAAAGGTTGATGAAGTTGTTCAAAGAGAGAATAAAATAAGGTGCTTATAACAACGCAACGGGAACAGTTGATAGAACCTGTCATGGCCTTCCTCATCTATTTCACTTGTCTTCAAATAGACCAAAGTTTATAAAGTTACCGTGACGACTTGGCTCCAACTAGATTCAATTTTGCTTTTAGAGAGACAAGGCCATTTGCTGGGCAAATGGGTTTTGGTCCTTTGGCTGCAATTATCTGACATTTTGATCCTCAATTTCAACATTGCTCACTCCTTTCGCCTCCACCAGCCATCCACTTTCGCATTAACTTTTTCTTTGGGTTTGCTTATTGTGGTCCTCACCATTCTTCATTGGACAACGAAAAAGACGTCTTTTTTGTGCTTTTGATCCATCGCCGACCTGGCCATCTCAACTAGCTCTTGCCTATATATACATGACCTTTGAGTCCTGCAAATCTCCCCCTCTCAATTCCTTTCTCTCTTTCTCTCTCTCTCTCTGTCAATATCTCTTAGATTTGTTGGTCCTATGGTAATTCACCTCTTTGTCTATCGTACACAGCTATTACAACAGCAAGTTCAGCTAATTCAACGGCAGCCAGGTTTAGTGAAGTTGTGAGTTCATAAAATGAAGGTACAAGAAAACATGGGATTATTAGCAGGCAACTCCAGTGTAATTATCACCTATGTCGTGGACAAGGCTGCCCTCATTCTTGCGGTAATAAGGTGCGCTTGGTGCATGGTCTTCTCTCTTATGGGCAAACATTTCGACCATTACTATTCGGTGGAAGAATCGTCATCATCATCATCGTTTCCATCGGCTCAAGCAATTAAAAATAGCCTTAAGGTTGCTACTTATAATGACATGTGTCGCCGACGACGAGGCATCAAATCGGGCACATGTGCTGTGTGCCTGGACCAAATGAAGGCCAAGGACAAGGTGTGGGAGCTGAGGAATTGTCGCCATGTGTTCCACAAGCGGTGCTTGGACCGATGCGTCGACCACCACCACCACCATACCTGCCCCCTCTGCCGGGCTCCTTTGCTGAGCCAACCGCCTGCTTGGCCATCCCCAACGGAGCCCAGCCAGGCGGTAGAACAGCTTGTTTACTTCTTTGGAGACGATCTCCTTCTTACTTAATTCTTAATCAAATTTGATTATAGGATTATGTATAGCATTTTGTGTATATATAGACTACAACGTCTGGCAATAGTTTTCATTATATCTAGAGATTTTTTGACTTTCTACCATTATATCGTTTATATGTATAAACTTTTTATTAATAAATATTTCGATCACAATTTATTTTGTTTCAGTTACTCCTACGTAAATCTATAATAGCTAGTTATCATAATTAAATTATTCTCTTACAATACAACAATGTATCTGGTGTCATCACGAAGTATAACATTGATACATTAATATTAAAAAAACTATCATAATCTTAAAAATGCACTTTTTTTTAGTAATATTAGTTTATTATATATAAATGTCTATATTTAAAAATATTTATTTTAGTAAAACATTTATTTTTTAATTTATAGTGATTAAAAAAGAAAAAATAATCTTTATATTAATATAATTATCACATATTTAAGTAAATATCTTTTAATCACGCATTTCTCGTATGACAACATTAATCACATTATATTCATTTACATTGATTTCCAACGACAAAAATGACGAGTTCATATTTTTGTTGAAAATTTTACATCTATTTGATAATCATGTGAACCACGAATGCTATATAAGATGCTATTTTTTATTTTATTGAAATTTGATTAAGTTTGAAAGACGAATGAATTCTTCCTAAATGTTAAATCATATTTTACTATTTTTTATATATTAAACACTGATCATTTTTTTATTCTAAATATAATAATCTTCATTATTGTTATTTTGATAATGAAAAACATGGCCACAAAAACTATAAAAAACCAACTTGAATTTACTTTTAATATCATATTTATTTATTCTTAAAAACAATTTATTTATGACAATATTATTTGTGATGATATTCTTATAAATAGTTACAACTCTACTTTTGGTAAAGGTATCACTTACACACCATGATGTTTCTTTTTAAAAGTGATAAATTTACCACAATGTTAATAATGTAGGATTATTTAAAGGGTATTATCTTTTTGATGGTGTGTCTGACTTTAGCCATATGATCTCTCGATAGTACGCCGGCCCATTTGATTACAAAAAACTAACCGATGTTGATTACAAAGTTACCCTTACTTGACCCCCACTGCTTGCCCTTCTCCCCCCTTCATTGCTGCCTCCTTGCCACTGATCTGACCACCCTCTTTAGATGTTGTCATCTCCTTCTACATCCTCCACTACTTATGTGCCAAATGTTAAGAAAAATCCTTAAAGTTGGAGATTGATCACAACAACAACAAACACGTAATACAAGAAAATGACACTGAAAAAATAAGATAAAGAACAAACAAAAAAATACAGAGAATTAATGTTATCAAGAGCCAAAAATCATGAAATAATGACAAATAATTCACTAATTCAACAAAAATTTACAATCCTCAAACTCATAGAGATACACAAAAGGATCATTCATCCAACCCTTACAATTGAGATCCAAATATTTCTCTTCCTTCAACACTTTGTATAGGATTACACTGGTGAATAAGATTTCCCTTCCTTCTTTTTATATCTTCTTTCTCTCCACTCTATTGCTTCTCTATCTTGTCTATACAAAAAAAAATGAAGCAAAAACACCTTTTTATAGAGTTATTTTGAGGCTCCCCATTATCAATAACGGTTCAATAGATGGTAACCACCATTTCGAATTCAGAGACTCCCTTCAGTATTCCCAAGACTTCTTTTGGCTTTTTGAGTGACAATGGGCTACAAATAATTAATATTTACAATCTACCACTTGGAGTCCGATTGGAACTCATCAGCCGTGATCTTCCTCCACTTGTTCGCCACATAAGTCTACCACTTGCATATTAGTATAAGTTCACAAAAGTTGAGTAGAGACTCAACTTTTGTCCCTATACTGGCTTGGTCAGCATATTTGCCGAATTTTTTTAACAACTTCCCTTTGACTAAAACCTTTCACTACAAGCCTTGCCTTATACCTTTGTGTCCCACTAGTCTTATGTTTGACCCTGTATATCCACTTATTTTGCAAAACGTTTCCTTTGGTGGCAACTTCACCAACTCCTATGTATGGTTTTTCTCCAATGATGACATCTCATCCTTCATAACAAGCTCCTACTTAAGATGACCATTGTCACTCATAGCCTCATTATAGGACTTCGACTCCTCCTTAGCTTGGGAGAAACAACAACCTGTTGTGGTGGCTCTGAGTCATTAATTTTAACATGTGCATTAGAATATTTGGAATTTGATTCCTCATCATCATACGGTTGATCAGCCTATGACTCACCTTCTTGCTTGGTCTCACTAGAAGATGATTGTTCCACATTACTTGGAACAACTCGTTAATTTTTAGCCCTTGGTATCTCTTCATTTGTCTCATCAAGTTCCACATACTCATTTTCTTTTGACTCCGTACCCTTGTTCAACCTTTATGTCTTTGTACATTCAATCCTCATTGAATATAACATCTCGGCTTCAAAATACATTATTATTCTCAAAGTCTCACAACCGGTAACCATACTCATTACTCCCATATCCAAGAAATACACACTTAAGGGATTTTGGATTGAGCTTTTCCTTAATTCCTTATCAATATGTGCATATATAATACAACAAAAGACCCTAAGAAAGGAGTAATCAAATTTATTACGAGTTCATACCTCCTTCAGTATTTTTCCACCAAACGTGCTTGATGAACTCTAGTTGAATAGATAGACAACAATATCCATAGTGGCTCCCCAAAGATGCAAAAGAAGCCCAACATGAACTCTCATGCTTCTTGATCTCTTTGGGATGGTCCAGTTCATTTTCTCTGCCACCCTATTGTGTTGTGGTGTCCTTGGCATTGTCTTAATCCACCTAATCCCTTTGGTAGAATAATAGGAAACAAACTTCTTATTGCTCTACTTTCTACCATTGTCAGACAATAGGCATTTCAATTTCAACCTTGTCTCATTCTTTACATGGACTTTCCACCAGAGTTGCCGGAATCGGATCGACAGTGTGCCGATCCGATTTCGGGGCCGAATCGGTTGGCCCCGAATTGGAGCCGAACTCACCCGATTCACCCCGATTCTGACTGAGTTGACTCCGATTCGGAATCGGGAAGAATCGGTTTTTTTGGTAAATTACTAAAATACCCTAAGCATGATATTTATTAAATTATTTAAGCATGGGTAAAATGATAATTTTGATTTCAAAACCTAAAATTAACCCTCTCCCCCCACTCCGCCGCCGCTCATCCGCCCTCCGCCACCGCGTTTCCGCCTCCGCCGTGTATCCCCGACTCCGGGCTCGCCGCCGACCGGGCTACCGACCTCGCCTCCGACCTCGCAACGCCGCCGCCGACATGTGGCCGGACCGAATCGGCTGTGTGACGCACGAATCGCCACCGACTTCGGGCCACTGACTGTTCCTCCGACAGGGCTGCCGACATCACTGCCGCCCTCACAACCGCGCCTCCGACGTGTGGCCGGCCGACAGTGCAGTGGCCGCGAGACTCGCCGCCGACTGGGCTGCCGACCGCGCTG
>JAURVB010014748.1:0-91231 GCA_033002965.1 Piper betle | reverse complement strand
GGAACCTATTAATCCTGGTTCTGAAGCTTGTCGACACGCTGCGAAAGCTGCTCCATGCGAACAACAAGATTGGTGATGGAGAAGAGGAGCCAGTAGAAGTCGAGCGCAGCGGCGATAAGGACTGCATTGCGCTGGCTCTTCATTATAGACTTCTGGTGGCGAAGGTGCTCGGTGGGCGTACAAGCCGCAAACTCCAGGAAGGCCGGGTCTCGTACCACTTTACAGATAAAAGAAATAAGCACTAGTACCGTGCAACAAAAGAGAGGAATTTTGCGTCAAAGCAATACAATGACAATCAGTCAGTCCCTAAACATTCAGATGCATTAGCAAGAATCAAAACATGTCTCTCTTTAAAAAAAAAATAGAATCTTTCAACTTGCAAACAAGCTCATAATAACAATTAACCAACAACAAGAACACCAATCATTTGACTTAAGCAAAGTGCCAAGAAAGCAGTCTGGGAAATGTCAAATGCTCAAGTCAGAGTAAATCAGAGTGAAATTTTTTCAAGTAAATTTTCCATCATTGCATATAATTTTGAGTAAGTCTGAGGAAAAGTCTCTTTCATAAGTTGAGTAAGTATTCAAACAATGGACAATCATGACAACACATTAGTGATGCAAATTTTCAAAATGTAAGAGCTCATCCTCAAGTATACCAAACATGAACTAGCACTTGAGGTAAAGGCGCTACTATTGAAAAATATTGAGAACTATGATGTGTCAATGAACAAGACCAAGTATATGTAAAAAAAATAAGATCTGATAAGTTGGGAGCCTGAGTTTCAAGCATGATAAAACCTATTACGGATTCCGCTACTAAACTACGCGTGAACTTTGGCATAACACAATCCCAACAAAACATGCACACAAAACAATACAACATGTCTATCATCTAACTATATATCATTATCAGCCAAGGTCCAACACCACCTGCACATAAGAAGAACAATTGTCATAAAAGTAAGGCACAAACAACTACATAAGCACTTCAGAAAGAACAGTTAACATAAAACTATACAAACCTTGCATTTGATGAATGTCTGGAAATCAAACCTGGCAGGATGAATGTCTGGAAATTTTACAGGTCGAAGCTGGTCATTGTCGGAAAGACTGTGGCAATTGATATGAATCCAAGGATAGATAGTCCACTCCATTGCAGATTGGGTGCTTAATATCAAACAAATTTTGGTTAACGCAATTCTCAGCTGAAATGACAAATCGCAACTGTGTGGCATCCCCACAACCATTTACATTATAGCAAATAGGGAACTGTAGCTTCATGGTGAACAAGGGTGAGCAAGATATAACTACAACAGAGCCACCAAATAGGAAATTTGTAACCTGTCAGCAATTCATATATTTACAGGCACACAGCTACACAGTTCACATATTTACAGGCACACAGCAGTTTATCATAAGACATATAAGCTACACAACTTCAAAATTTCGCACACAATAGCACAGTTGATCATAAAAGCTCAACAATTAAATACAAAATCAAGCACACAGCGATAGTCTTAACATCATTACCATCATCATAATCATACAAGTTAATAATCCCCAACACTGTAAACAAAACTCAAAAACTACCCACCAAAGCAACCATCCCATAAAAACTACCCACAAGAGCAAAGCTCTCAATAAGGAAAGTGCTAACATTTTGATCATGAAAGCTCAACATTTTATAGTCGAAATCAAACCAAAAACATTTTGAACCTAGCGCGGGCGCCATGACCCCCGAACTCCTTGGCCTCGCAGCAGTGCAGGTCGGCAATGAGGAGGGTGCAGCCGTACCTAACGAGGATGTCCTTCATCTCCAACTCGCACTCCACCACTGCCTCCGGCCGCTGGATGAGCGCCGCCGCATGTGAACAAATGCCCTGTGGGTGGTGGAAATAAGAAATTTATTTTCTAGCCGTTGAATAAAATCTAACGGCTAGAATAAAACTGTGGGGTTGTGCGGCCGTTATATATATATATATATATATATATATATAAAATTTGTATTAAGAAGTCAAAACTGACTTGAGTTCTAAAAGTGACTTTATAGGCAAAAATCAGCCCAAGAAGGCTGAATGGGCCTCGAAATCATAAACTCAATCGGGTGAAAATTTACGACTCAATCAAATTGGGCCCACAAGGTCATAATCCAGTAATTCGAAATCCCTATTATACATGTAAATAAAATATTCTAAAAATCGCAAACAGATACTAAACACTGCAACAGTCTAGATGTATGCATAATACCCTGACTAATCAATAAAAATCACTTATATACCTCATGTATGCACTGATGAGTCATACTTTATTATAGCCTAACTAAAACTATCGTTTACATGTCAAGATAATTAGCCTCCATGATATGTTCATACAGTCATTTGAGCCTCATATTCATGGTCTGAAAATTAATCTAGTTCGAGCTCGCTCAAATTGAATAGAAACTGGCCCAAACTGCATAAAACTACAAGCAGGTAAAACTCTAACTCGAAGCTGAATTTTAGAAAAAGTCACTTAAATATAGATGAAATTAAAGAAGTGTGTAAACAACATATTTGATCATTCTTGGAGTAGATATAGCCTTTTTTTAACCTTACCTATTCTTAAAATAGTCGAAAAAAGAAAAAGAAAACATTTTGTGGGTGTATCAGATTGATGTATCCATCGACATTGTTTTGAAATCCATTTTTTACTCCAAAAACTCTTTGAATTGAGTCAAATGAATTCATATTGACCGATAATAATTGACTCCCCGAGTCATATCAGAAAAATAAAATATACTAATTTTTCTTTTAGATTAGCTAAATCAATATTTTTAATTAATATAAATTATATATTTGTCAATTTCAATTGTTAAAAGAATAATATATACTATTTTATGTACTTTTTTATTTACATAATTAAAAATTTTATACGAATGACTTTAAGTCGGCTTTGACTTCTGAGTCCCCTCCCTAACATATTAAGTTGATTTTGAGTTTCAAGTTTTTAAATTATTGATCGAAACATATATTGCATCAACTATTTTAAAATCAAATGCTCATCAGTGGTATTGTGATATGTATAGTTATGCGAAAAACCATAATTTGGAGGCACTCCAAAGGGCAAACAGTTATAGTTATGGCATCATGTGGCTCGTGTTGTTCTTTTAGTATGTGATGAAAAAGGGGCTCATTTCAAGGGGCACATAAAAATTTTCTCAATATAAAACTACTCTACTATGAATTAGCGTTCGGATATATGATAAGCGCGAATCCAATCTAGATCTAACTCGTTTATTGCCGATTCAAAACAAGTTTGGATTGGATTCAGGTTCGAACTTTTCGGATATATAATATATTTAAAAATATTCTGATAAATATTGATTTGGGGTGATGTGACTAATATTTAATCTGAATATGTGATATTTTATAAAATTATATTTTAAAATATATAAAAATAATATTTTATATTATTTTAAATATATTTTTATATTATTATTTATATTATTTATATTATTTTAGTCATCATGTTTTATTCAAGTCAGATTCGAGTTCGGATTTTTTGATTTAGGTCGGATTTGAATATACCCAAACTCATCCCTACACTATAAACCAACGTTGTTGAACAACATTGTTGCGATGACAATCGTGACAGCGGCTAATGAACTCTTTATTTTTTGTCTTTAACTTACAAGAACATGCGATTACAGAAGTTTGTTTTGCATTACTCTAGCTAGGTTGATGGAAGCCCGAAGTTAGACTTAGAGCTACGTACATAAGCCTTGGTGGCCTCTAGCATTAATCAAAAAAATAATATAAATATCCATAAGTAATTTTAAACAGTTAGGTCAGCGTGAGAGATCATTAGATCGACTTTTCTACGTGTGATGTAATCATAGTTTTAAAATTTCTTTTTGATTTTAAATATTCTCTTAGCAGACTCCAACGGGCTCAGAAAGCTGGGTCAATCTCGAGGACTTGACTCAGCATGGCTGGTCTTTGCGCTAAGGCATCCTGCGTTGGTATGGCTGGCAACATTTCTTGTCCATGGCTTATTGTGTTACGTGTATGAATCCTTATTGAGTTGTGATTGACTCCCGATCAAGTAAAAATAATAATAAAAGATATTACTATCTTTTAATTTAGTTAAATTAATCTTTTAAAATAATATAAATCATATATTCATCAATTTCTATGGTTAAAAAGTTGTCTATATACTAATTTCATATATTTTTCTGTTTGTTAGATAAAAAAATAATAAAATATCTTAGAGTTGGCTTGGTGTCGATTCTAAACCCTGAACTTTTAAACTAAATGAAATATGATTATATTGTACACAGTGCTTTACACTTTTCATGGATGCATGAGGGGGTGATCAATATTTGGTATCGCATTGCATGATAAATCATGACGGAGTAATTACCCATAAAATTATCATTATATCTTGGCAAATTACTTGTGCTAGCTAATTGGTTGGTTTTGTTTCTAAAGTCACATGCTAAACGTACAAAATCAATTAAGTTGTCGTAAGTTAAATGCTAAAAGTACAAAATTTATTAAGTTGTCGTCCTCGCCTAGCCAATTAGACAAACTTCATTGTGGATACTATAACAGCTGATCAGTATCTACCCAACTGGTTAATTACTGGGTCTTCCACATTGAACATGCCATGGATCCAAATTGTTTTACACAAGAAACAAATATCGATTGTCAACCTTCAATTCGCAAAACAAATACCCTAACACAAATGTACTGCATGAATCGAACTCTATTGATTATTACGTAGTACCTGAATCATGTTATCTTTGTTCTTTGGAAGTCAAACCAGTGGGTCTTCGTACGACATATAAATGAATAGCATGAATCAACTTTTTAAAGCTACGATAAATAGAAAATCACAGGTCATACTAATAAGTTTTCTGGCGTACGTAGTAAAACCGGCGGCGCTAGGATGTTAACACTAACCACATGAATCAATATTTTTGAAGTTATATGTACGTGCTACACAAAATGCTGCCTAAGTGCTTCAAGGTTTCATCGAAGGTGAATAAATACAGCTGTAGACAGGTGCCCAGACAGCATAAATCTTTCTTTACTCTTTATTTTGGTTACCGTCACTAAACAACCGCAATCGGCGGAATAACGAAAAATAAACGACATCGTGAAGAAAGTAAAAATAAAATGAGTTTTTGATTAGGTACGGTATGATCTACTAAAAGCCTTACTAAAAAGGTGATTGAAATTGTGTTATGTACAAGTTATTATTTCAGAGAGAAATTAGGATTTTTTTACGATGCTTAGTCTTAGGAATTTACGTTGTAAAACCAATTCTTCTCCATTTTACGAGAAGAATTGATCTAGAAAAACATCTTTGATCTTATTCTGCAGCAAAGTATGCATCAATTTTTTATATATTTTAATTATTTTTTCAATATATAAATCTTAAAGTGTGTTAACGGCTGCTGAATCTTTCACAAACGGTGTAATAGATATTTTAATTTAGCAAGAAAAGTAACGTGAAGAAGGAACTAAGGTTTAACAATGTATTAGACAGTAGAAGAGTTTAAACTCAGTAAATACGTAATTGAATTTTCATGTTGAAGTAATACTCAAGCTGTCACTCCCTAGTAGAGATACACTAAAAGGTTCCATAGTGGTCCTTCAAATGCAAATTATCAAGTTAATTCCACCTTATGTAAGGAAACCTTATTACTGAATTAATTGTCCTCATATAAAAATTATTTATTTCTAATTTTACATAATACATTTTCTCTATACAGTCGCCTCATGATCTCTAAGAAGTGGTATTATCACCTCAACAGCTCAATCTGGCCCCTTGCTTTGGGGGTGATCAAATCCGTCCCTTCTGGCCATGCACGACAGCTAGATTTGCCGCTCCTAACCCGTGACTACAGGATGGCTTAGATTTATCGCCCTGATTGCAACCAGGGGGAAGCCATATAAGGCCAACATGCCAACCGCTGCGAGCGAGGCCTATCCGACCCCATCATTAAAAAAAAAATCTAATTAAGTATTTCTAAATAAGTATAATCTTACTTGAACTCTAAAGTATATTAACATATACTTGCTTTTGTGTTCTATACTTCTTTTCCATATTTTAATGAACCGAATTTACGGTCTACGTACTCACCATAGTTAAAAATCTCATTATTTAGACTTAGCTTGCCCTATCGTGGAGTGGAGTGGAGTGGAGTTAATATAAAGTTAACTTTAAGCCGACTTAAAATCATTAATAGTAAATATTTAATTATATAAATGAAAACTTATGTTAAATTAGTATATATTGTTATTTTGACAATTTAAATTGATAAATATTATTTATATACTTAAAATATTAATTTAACTAATCTAAAAGAAAAATAATATGTTTGAGTCAATCATAAAATTATTTATTATTGCAACATTTATGAAATTTGATTCGGCAAGCCATGAAGCTAAGTTAACTAGTAGACTTTTAGAGTGAAAAAGAAGCTTCAAAACTAGAATTGAAATTTAATATTATATTTTTTCCATTATATTATACTTTTTAAAAAATTAATATCATCCAATTGTTTAAGTACTAGCATGATAACTAGCGTGTTCCCTAGACTTTGTCTAATTTATTTTGATCTGATTTAGTTAATTTAAAAGAATTAAAAATTTTACAAAATTTATGATAACTAAAGGTAAAAATATTAATTTTCATTAATTAGTAGTTTATTTTTTGGGACGTATGTGCTCGGTTGAAGGATATAGGTAAAAAGTTTGATAACAACAAAATATAAATATGTGGACAATATAACTCTTTTATATAAGAAAGATCTTGACAAAATTATATTAAGCACTTATAACTCTATTAGTGAATTCACTAAGGAGCACAACTTGTGAGTCTAAAATCAACATGAAAACTCGGCACATATTTATATAGACTTTTAAAACCCTTTTTACATTCTTCTCATTTATAGGTTTACATTTATATGCAATGTTACCTCTTGATTTTCTATTTGACTGTTCACTTACCAAAAAGATTATAATAATAAATTAAGCTTAATTTTTAACAATATTAAAATGTAAGTATGAGTGTCAAATATATTTTAATGGAATAAGAGCCATAATTCGTAATTATTGCTAAATTACGAATCTTATAGATCTAATATCAGTCATATACTATCCAACAGGCGAAACAGAATTCATAGTTACAGATAAATTACGAATCATATAGATCTAATTTCAACCGTTCTAATAATCTAACAAAATATTCTATAGTTCTTATCTCAATCGTTATAATAATCTAACAATCATGATAACTTTTCCTCTATAATTATTTAAATTCAAGAAAAATCTCTAAATCCACAGGTTTGAAGCATGGAAGAAGAAACTTTCTTTTATATTATTAACAGAAAGCTCAATTCAGCTTTCAATCCTCCATAAAAAAGATTTTTCACCACTCTAAAAAGATCTGATCTTCTGAAAAAAATCAATAAAAAAAGAGTGACTTTGTTTAAACAATCAGATCGAAGACAAAATTCTTGTCTGTTGCCAAAAAATTCTTCACAAGAATTAGCGCCCGAAGTAGTTGACCAAACTCGATCACAGGTTGTGGCCACCGGTGGCGGCGAGGAAGAGACGAATTCCCCTATTCTAGCCTCTCCAGAGATGGAGCTCTAGACCCGTACCGCTTGTATCGAGGACGCCGCCGATGCTGTGGATGGAGACGACATCGTTGTTGAAGATGTCGGGGTGGGTGACGTGGGTGTCGTCAAGGGTGAAGTTGGAGGGGTGGACACCGGTGACGTGGATGGTGCGGTTGTGGAGGAGAGTGAAAATCGGCCTTGAAGTTGTGGTCCTCCTCTTCATCCACATCGACGAGGTATGAGCCGATGCCGGGAGGTGTCTTGCGGAGGCCTGGGTGGAGGTCGTCAATGGTGAGGCGGTGGCGGTCGGCGGGGATGGAGATGATGTCTCTGCCTCACATGATCGGATCACGGGAGGGGCGGGGGCGCCAACTTCGTCTTCAGAATGCAAATTGTTCTCTTTTTTCTATCTGTCAAATGAATTTTCAACAGTCAGATTAAAACTCAAGCACAGCCAACTTGGCTGTGCTGCAGCACAGATAACTTACCCTCATATATATATATATATATATTACATAGACCCATAAATAGGCCTCGTTAGGCTACAAGTTGTCGGATGATCTGATTATGCCACGTGGCCAAATCTGAGTTGTCCACATCAACCCTAGCTTCACATTGAGCTTTTCACATTTTCGAAGTTTTACACCTCTAGCACCGCCGCTACTTCGGCTCACTGCCAGTGAGTCTTCGACCCTCCTTTGACCACAGAATTGTCACCCCCATGACTGCCTCACGATAGGGTTTTGGTCCATACCTAGCTTTGGCATCGTTGCCTCCACAATAGCCGTTGGAGACAGAGTTTTTACACCTAGTTTCCACCTCTACCGCAGACCTTTCAGGCAATTTTTGGTGCCGGTGAACCACCTTTGGCCAGCCAACCGCCCAGATAGGTTCAAATTGCCAAGATCTTCATTTTGAGACCACCCATAATGACCATTGTGTCCGCGATTGCTGCCAGCGACACCCTGTACCAATGGTGCCCCCTTTCCATCTGGACCTTGCCAATCGTCACCACCAGCATCTTCCCCATCCTCCCCTCTGTTGATCCCGACCGGCAGCAACCCTAGCACTGTTGGACCCGCATTTGTGCCTGCCTACCCAAGTTTGTGTCCACCTACCCGACTTCGTTCACTTGACAGCAGTCTCGTGATCATGCCAAGCCTGTGTTTGCGTCTAGCTACCCGACCAAGAACTCTTGCTTTACTCAACTGAGTCAACTTGGTCTACTTGCTGTGGTTGGCTCGGTTTGTTATTTTCAGACATTTTAAACTTGTTTTCAACCATTTTTCGACCACTTTTGGTAATTCAAGAACCTCTATATTAGTTTAGATGCATATTTATATTATTTAGCATATTTTGATGTTATGAGTGTTTTTATTTATTTATTTATTTATTATTATTTATTTCTTTATTTATTTATTTATTTACTTATTATTATTTATTTCTTTTATTTATTTGTCGTATATGATAAATACTTATGTGGTTGTTTATTATTATTATTTATATATTTACTTATTGATATTAATTTTATTCATGTTTACTAAATTTTATGTATTTATTATTTATTTATTTATCTATTTGTTCGTTGTGTGTATGTTATTAGTTATTTGTATTTAATTACATATTCTGTACTGGATAACTATGATATTATTATTATTCACTATTAATTAATTTAACTATTTATTTATCTATAGAATGATTATGTATTTATTTGTTTAATTACTCATATATTTACTAATACGAATATGTGTGATATTTATTGGTGTTAGGCCGAGTATTTGAATAGCATAATTATATTATTACTTTATGATTCTACTATTATTATTGTCGTGTATTTATTATTTATCTATTTATTCATGAATGTATTTATTTATTTATTAGTTATTTCTTTTATTATATCTCGCTTTATCTGCTGAATGTTTAGTTGTAGGTTTATTTAGCAATGTCTTCTTTATTAGGATGTATTGATAATGCGAACACACAACACGAACATGCATCATATAGAGATATCAATATTTTACTTAGTAGTGAGTTTCAATATATATTTCATAGTTTAAGCTCGCCGTAGATGAGACACCATGACCATAGGTCCGTTAGGACTCTTCTCAGTTTTGTCGCTATAGTCTATTGGCGATTTGATTTTAAAATCGGTAGACGTGTTAAGTGGTTGTTTTATTAGAGCCTACTTAACATGGATCATTTAGACATATATTACTTTTGTGATTAATAACCCTCGAGGATGAGATCTTTTGAGTTTGATTTTGAAAACAAGATCCACCTCAATGTTCCTTTGGGTTTATTATATAAATTCCTTCTTAGGCCTATATATGATTTTTTTGAGTTGTTCGGTGAGATGTGAGACAAGTCAAAATCGATAACTGTGCCACACGAGCGAGCACGTGTTAGTCAAAGTGGGCTCTGGATTTGGTGAGCTTACATTCCATTCCCGAAGGATTCTTATAACTCCACCTTTGAGCTCTTCAAACTCGGAGAAGTGTGGAGGATTCATGGTAATACAATACAGTGTATGTCTAAACTTGGGGTTTCAAAGGATAGTGAATGTGCATGCTTAAGAGTATTCAGCCTCTGTGCTTAAGTGAGGAGTGAGGATGTAGAGGGCCGAAGAAAAGGGAAAAAAATTTATGTTTCCGCACAATGGATAGTTTTTAAAGTTGTTGAGACATGAGATGAGTAAGATTGAGATGTTGTAGATCTGAAGACGACGACTACTAACTAGCACCCAGAGATTCTGTGAAGGAGTATATAAATATTTTCATTTAACAGGAGGTTAGCTCTCCTGTGCTAGTTTGATTATTAGTTACTTTTGGACTAGAAAGACTCATACTGGAGTTTTTCCTATTATATTTCTTGGTCTAGTAATCCTGTGTTGGTTTTAGTAGGAGGACAGATAAACGCTATACACACTTAAGCATAGTGCAGTTATTTTTTTCAAACTTTTATTTATATTTAATGTATTTTCACGCATATTTAGGAATGACTTCCATTTTCTTGATGCTAAACGGGTTATTTCGATTTATATTATGGATAAAGTCTTACATACTAGCTGTTTTAGATATGATTCGACTCGATCACAATATTTTCGATTCGGTTCTTAGGAGAACTGAAATTGGGGTGTCACACTTTTATCATTCTATTATAGTTTAGAGTGAAAAAGTAAAGGATGATAGCCTTCTTTCTCCCAAACATTTTTGTTTTCTTTACTTTCTTAACTTTTATCAACTCTTTTATTATTCATACATCTTTTATAATTTTTTTAATTTGTATAAGACATACAATAGTCATTTTCTTTTTGAAGAGGCTACTTAATTTTGCCTTGCGTATATGACTAAGTTCTCTATATTTATATTAGCACAATCAAAATGATATTTATTATCATAAAATTTAATAAATTAGTTATTATTATGTGAATCGTAATTATTATCATGTTTATTTACAAAATGATTAAGCTTTCAGATGTGAGATGTATAGGTATTATTATTAGCCATATAAAATTTAACTTAATATATACATATTGATGTTTAGATAGAAAAATTAAATTTAAATTAATATGTTTGATAAAATATTATTTTTATATTTATTACTAATCCGTTGTATTGGTCCTATATAGGGTTTCTGATAAGTACTGACTTCGAAAAGTCCGATGCATATATGTAACCGGAGACTGCAAATCCTGCTTCAATTTGCACGGGGAATACAAAAGTTTGCTCTACGTTTGAATCTTCAACATTGAGTGCACTTTTTTATACATGCAAAACCCTAGCACGTGAAACTTCTTGAACGAAGCCGGTTGTAGGTGAGCTATTAAGTTATATATGAACCAACTGGGTCCAAAGTCGACCTACATCATCACAAGGTGGGTTGCGCGTTATTTTTTTCGTTGTTCGAAAGTGAAATGAAAGGTGAAGAAATCAACGTCCAAAATCAAGTGTTATATAGTCCCCTTCCAATATGGTCGATAAGAGAATCGAGGAAGCTCGCATTGCCTCCCTTCATCCTTCTCCCGCAAACAATTTCAATTATACATTGCACATGCTGAGCAAATTATTGTTGGTACTTCTATTATGCAGAAATACTCCGTCAAGGCCTTGGGAGGGTCGGAGGTGAAGGGAAATAAAGTAGTTGACTCTAACAATGGGGTATTAGACCTCATCCATAGTATTGTTTCCGACGAGAAATTGCCCAAGGATCCCTTCTGTGTTCGACATTGGTACAGTTGTTAGCCACTGGAAAAGGTGGAAGGACAACCTACCCATGCTCCGACCTTACTACGCCGTCAAGTGCAACCCCGATCGCTACCTCCTTGGTGCACTCGCCGCTCTTGGTGTCTGATTCGATTGCGCCAGCCGGGCAGAGATTGAGGCCGTTCTCGGCCTCGGGGTACGAGCCCACGACATCATCTACGCCAACCCATGCAAGGCCGAGGACTGCGTCAAGTACGCCGCCGAGGTGGAGGTGAACCTCACCACCTTCGACTCCATTGACGAGGTATACAAGCTCAAAGCGCACCACCCAAACACTGCCGCCATTATCTGCATACACCCGCCGGTGGACAGTGGTGCAAGGTGCCCCCTCGGCCCCCAGTTTGGGGCCTTGCCGGGGAAGTGCGACCTCTGCTCAAGGCCGCCCGCGACTCCGGCCTCAAGGTCGTCGGCGTCTCCTTCCACGTTGGCAGCGGCGCTACCCTGGCCAATGCCTACCGAGGAGCCATATGCGCAGCACGGGGGGTGTTCGATCTGGCCGAGAACCTGGGTATGCTCCCCATGACCATCCTCAACGTGGGAGGCGGCTTCACCTCGGACGGCTTTGAGGACTCTGCGGCGGCCATCCGAGAATCCATGCATGGCTTCTTCCCTTGGCACGACAACATCACTCTGATGGTCGAGCCAGGGCAATACTTCGCCGAGACGCCATTTACATTGGCAGCCAACATCATAGGGAAGAGGGTGAGGGGAGAAGTGAGGGAGTATTGGATCAACGACGGTATATATGGCTCCCTCAACTGCATCATTCTCGACCATGCTATCCTCCACCCCATCCCATTAGCATGCAAGTCCAACAAGAACAATCCAAGATGCGAGGGCAGCAGGACTCACAAATGTACCGTGTTTGGTCCTACTTGCGATGCATTAGACACAGTCTTGAAGCTGCCGGAGTTGGAGATCAATGACTGGCTGGTGTTCCCAAAGACGGGAGCTTACACCACTGCTGCCGGATCCAGCTTCGATGGCTTTGCTACTTCTGCGATTCAGACCAAGCTTGCTTACTCATGGGCATTTTAGCGTTCCCATATTATGATTGGTTTGCTTTGTTGGGCTTTTCGGCCCTAAAACAGGACTTGCAATAGATGTCACGGGTCTCTCTTAATCCAAAAGTTGGTGCCACGAGCCTCCGAAACCATCATCGTCTGGCAATCTCCCCTTAAATTAGATGGCACCAACGAAGGAAACTCCAACAATCAACGTAGGCAAACACCAGATCTTTCAAGATTGTAACCTAACTCTAATACTACTGTTGGGCCCTTTCGGCCCCAAAAATGACTTGAAATAGGTTTCATGAAACTCTCTTAATCTAAAAGTTAACTTAACGAATAAGACTTTCCCATTACCCTATATACAAGTCACCAATATTATCCACGACCGATGTAAGATAAACCTAATAACTCCCCTTCATACATCGGGCGAAACTAGCATTGTCGCAATCTTCTCTTCATTAGAGGGAACTCATATATCATATATCTCATCTTCATCACAGGGAACTCACATATCATCACCCAAAAAGAACTCACATATCTCCTCTTCATCAGAGGGAACTCACGTATCATCCCCCCGAAACTATCATCGTCTTACATATCTCCTCTTCATCAGAGGGAACTCACATATCATCATCTGGTAAAATCTTTTTAAATCATCAAGTAGAACCCATGCTTGAAGGAATCTCCGACAATTGGTATAGGCCTCCTCTTCATCAGAGGGAACTCACATATCATCACTTAGTAAACTCCCCTTAAATCATCAAGTGGAACCTATAAAGGAAATCATCAAGTGGAACCCAAGTCCCCTTAAATGATCAAGTGGAACCCATGAAGGTATCTCTGATAATCGGCGTAGGCAAATATCAAATCTCCCAAGATTGAACCTTGCCTTGATACCACTGTTGGGCCCTTTGGGCCCTCAAATGAGACTTGCAATATGTGTCACGGGCTTCTCTTAATGCAAAAGTTAATTCAAAGAATAAGGATTTCCCATTAGCCTATATATAACTCACCAACATCATCTACGACCGATGTTGGATAAACCCAACAAGTCCCCTTCACACATCGGGCGACCTCAAAACCATCATTGTCTGGCAATCTCCCTTTAAATCCGATGGCACCCATCTGGCAAACTCCCTTCAAATCATCAGGTGGAACTTATGAAAGAAACTCTGACAATCGGCTTAGGCAAACACTAAATTTTCCAAGATCGTAACTTGACTCTGATACCACTATTGGGCCTTTTGGACCACGAAAAGGGACTTGAAATCATAGTTGTAAAAATCGGAATCAGGGTCTGAATTGGTTTCCAAGGGAGTCACTAAATTAGATCGAATCGGTCAAAAATCGGTCCTATACAAAAATTTCCACTTAGTCAAAATTTGTAGATTATTAGTTATAAAACATGTCATTCTGAGGTCATTTTTATTTTATGATGTGTATTATATTTTATAATATTTTTCCTTATTTTTTTGAATTATTTAGAATTAGTTATTATTTTTTACTCGAGTTAGAGTCGAGCCAACTTTTAATTGTGATAATGTCACCTACTATTTCTTCCCCCCGCCCCCATGCCCACCCATTCTCTCTCCCCGACTGCTGCCCACCTTCTCCTCCACCGATCGCTACCGCCCCTGCCCAATCCTAACCGCCTTGCCTCCCCTTGCCGGCCCTACTCTATCCCCCGCTCACCTCGCTGGCACCCCAGCCCAATCTGCCTCCCTCCCCCCAGGCCGCCGGCCCCGCCCAATCCGCCCCGCCACCCCCTTCCCCACCGGTCCTATACAAAAATTTCCACTTAGTCAAAATCGGTGGGTTATTAGTTATAGAACATATTATTCTGATGTTATTTTTATTTTATAATGTATATTATATTTTATAATATTTTTATATTTTAATGATTTTTTAAAATTATTTAGAATTCACTATTATTTTTTATTTTAGTTGGAGTCGAGCCAACTTTTAATTACAATAATACCACTTGCTATTTATTTCCCCCCACCCCCCTCCCACCCATTCTCTCTCCCCAACCACCACCCACCTTCTCCTCTGCCGATTGCCTCCCCTGCCCAATCCTCGCCGCCCCCGCCACTTCGCCGCCGTCCCGAGCCCAATCTGCACCCCCCCCCTAACGCCGCTGGCCACGCTCAATCCATCCCTCCACCCCCTTCCCCACCAGCCCCACCCATCCCCCGCGCTTCACCACCCTCAACGGGGACTCAGACTCCAAATTGGCCAACTACAAGTAATTATGCAAGGGAGTAAGTTTCACTCTGCGTCTTCTCAAAGCTGTTTTGGAGACATTATCATTTTATTATTTTTTATTGTGACAAATAAAAGGTGGCATGAAATCATTTACTTAAAATTGATAAATATATTATATATATTATCTCACAAATATTATTGATTTAGCTAGCTGAACAAATTTTATTACTAATTGACTCGCATTTAAATGGACTTAATCTTTAATATAAAGTGACCACTTGATTACTTTTGGAGTGTTGACTCGGAAATTAGCCATAGACCCATAAGTTTTGGAGTTAAAATAAAATTTAAAATAATTGAATGATTCACTATGAAAATAAATAATTGCAACCGCATTTGCCATCGTCAACGCGGTCATTAAGTATGCAACCGAAATAATACCGATACATCCGGTTTCTAATTTTGGAATTAGAGTACTTTCCGGTAGCTAATTCCGCCTTCTGCAACCAAATTCTGTGGTCGCCAATCCGGTTGCTAATATTTTTAGCTTCCAGAATCCGAGACTTTAGCGAGAGGGGTTGCGTGGTGATGACGTTTTTCTAATACTGTTCAAAATTAGATCAAGATTAGAATCCAAAAAAATGTAAATGTTTAAATATAATTTAATCCTTGCATTTTAAGGACGCTGATCTAGAATATTTAATTAAGAAAGGGAGCTTTGACAAATAAGGAGTTATCATTTTTATATGATTTAGTGACACGCATAAAAATAAACCTTTGCTCGTCGGCCTGACTGTTCTAGTTTCTGAGGATGTGTTTTAGAATGGTTTATTCACCGTTGATCAAGCTTTCGTCAGAACGAGGAGTTAGAGGCTGGCCTTGCTCCGATTGGTTTGTCCCTAAAATGGTCAAACTTTCCTCTTGCATTGGTTACACAGGTATTTGGGCATTTTTAAAAAGAAAATTGGTGAATAATAACAATTTGATCTACTTTTATTATGTTCCATCATAGTAAAAGTACATCAGAGGGGGCACTTAATTCCCACTTCTATATATACGTTGACAGACTCAAGTACTCTCAACTAGAAGATTCAATATATAATGCATTTAAAAATTAAGTTATGTGAAAATGAAGAGTCTTCAAACAAAAAATGCTTTCAATAATTACATTATACATGATCAGTCTAATCATGTGTTAGACCTTCTCTACTTTTGGTCATTAAATAATTGGAAACCGTAGACTCTAGGTTAGGAATAGCTAGCCAAAGACTAAAATTTCATGTGTTATTCTCTTGTCATCTGTACATGTTCTTTTCCCTCTCAATTTATAGTTTTGGCTACTTTTGCTAATTTTTGCAAGCCATAATTCATAATTCACAATAATAAATTAGTTCCATCGCATTGTTAACTATCATAATATATATATATATATAGCATATGCAGCATTCAGATTGTGGGCCGTCGGATCCAAATCCAGCGGTTCACAATCAAACCCATTATCCCCCCCTAATCAGCTCCCACCCCTTTCCTTTCCTTGCCGACCGTTTCTTGGCGGCTAGACCCGCCCCCGCCAGCGGTAGCCTGCATCTCGAGCCCCCGTCCGAGAGCCAACCCACATCCTGGGCCCTTGCCGCCTCCCGGGACTCGAGCTACATCCTGGGCCCTCGCCGCCTCCCACCCATTATCCCCCCCCCTAATCAGCTCCCACCCTTTTCCTTTCCTCGCTCAATTAGCAACCCTACTCCCGGCCCCCGCCCGTGAGCCAGCCCACATCTTGGGCCGCCGCCCGAGCATGAGCAAGCCTACAAGTTGGGCCCTCGCCAACGCCGCCGCTTGCCGACCGCCTCCCTGCCACCACCAACACTCTGCCCCCCGCACCCCCACACCCGCCGCCCCCTGCCCCCCACCGGCCCAGGCCCCTTGCCTTGCCTCCGGCCGCCCCCTGACACCCCCTCCCGCCACCCCTGCCCCCCCGCCCTACTGCCGCCAGGCCCCCGGTGCCCACCAGTCCGCGCTGCTAGGGCCGCGCTTCACCCCCCCACCCAATTTTGCCCCCACATTGTGCGGTCTCCCCCTGCCGCCCCATTTCCCTTCCCTCTCTGCCCGTAATGCTACAATCGCCCGCCGACGTCACATGCAGCACTGCCGACGGTGGCGCAAAAACAACGGTGATGGCAAAAAGACGGGGGATGGGGCGGCAGGGTGATGGTAATTTCGTAATAAATATTTGACTTGCTCCTAACTTGAGTAAATATTACGAAATAAATTTAAAAAAAAATAAAATAATTTTGTAATAAAAAATTGACTCGATCTAGACTCGAGTCAATATTATAAAATAAATTTTAAAAAAATCTAAAAATAATTTCTTAATAAAAACTTGACTCGATTCAATATTATGAAATAAATTTTAAAAATAAAAAATCATAAAATAAAAACGTGACTTGTTCCCGACTCGAGTCAAGTTTTTATTTTATGGTATTTTATTTTTAAATTTTTTAAAAAATTATTTCGTTATATTGAATCGAGTCACGAGCGAGTCAAATTTTTATTAAGAAATTATTTTTATATTTTTAAATTTTATTTCATAATATTGACTAGAGTAGGGAGCGAGTCAAGTTTTATTATAAAATTATTTTATTTTATTTTTTAAAATTAATTTCATAATATTAACCCGAGACGGGAGAGTCAAGAGCAAGTCAAGTTTTTATTACGAAATTACCATCACCGACATCCCCTGTGCGAGATCGATTCATGTTTTTATTATAAAAAAATTTTATTTTTAAAAAAAATTATTTCGTAATATTAACATGAGTTTGGACTGAGTCATATTTTCATTACGAAATTATTTTATTTTTTTAAATATTTATTTCGTAATAAAAATTTAACTCGAATAGGGATCGAGTAAAGTTTTATTACGAAACTACCTTCCCCTGTTCTTCACCCCCCCCCCACTCCTCTGTTTGCCGCGCCACCTCACCGCCGGCAGCTCCCGAGGGCAGTAGGAGGGGTTGGGCTGCGGCGTGAGGGGGACCTGGTTGCAGGCGGGGGTGGCAGGGGGACCACCGCTTCGGGCAGGGGCAAGGGGGAGGGGGTACACGGCTGCGGGCTTGGGGCAGTGGGGAGATCGTGGCTTCGGGCAGGGGCGGGGGCAGGTGGGCGGCGGCTAGCACGGGCGAGGGGAGGTGAGGGGAAACGCGGCTGCGGGCGGGGCTGGGTGTAAAATCCACGATTCGAGTCAGGGTTTTATATTCAGAACCTGTCGGTTCGACCGTTATTTTTGAGTCGAGTCAGTTTCAGAACACGTGTACTGAGCCGATGCCGGTCTCGTGTATGAGCCATGAGGGTCATGTGTACCCAAGTATATAATGATAATGTCATGAACACAGCAGAAAAGAATGAGTTATCAAAATATATGAGAGTATGCAATTTATTTTTTTATTATGATATATAATGGATCGTAGAATTAGTTTTAGGCCGTTTACCCCGTTAGGACGCGTTACGGGCATTTTGGGTGGGTTGATAGTTCTAGAGCATATCATTATGATTTTTTGGTGTTGTTTGATTTTATGGGATTTTTCCTAAATTTTTTGGAAATTTTTACGACTTAAATATTATTTTTGACTCGAATCGGAGACGAGTCAAGTAATATTTACGACTTTGCCACCACACACCCCCGCGCCCTTCTTTTCTTCCCCAAACCCTTGCCCGACGCAGCCGTTGTGCGCGTCGCCGCCGCCGCTGTCGGCGCTGCCCGGCTGCTGATTGTCGCCGCCTAGCCCCGCGATGTCGTCGCCGTGCTGCCCCGACCAAGTCCGACCCCCATCGAGCCGCCGCGACGCGAGGAAGCCACGCCGCGATGCCGCGCCCGCGTTGCGCTTCCGTCGCCGATTCCGCCGCCGGCGACCAGCACCGCCGCGATCGGTCGGTCGCCTCAGCACCCTCAGCCCTCCAGCGACCTTCCCCAACCGGAACGGAGGCCATCGCCGCCGTGGCCGGCCGGATCTCGCCACCATCACCGCCGGCTCGGTTTTATGTATTTTTCGGCGAGCCGCCACCTCCGTTGGCCGCGTCGACCTCGTAGATGAGTCGGGCTCGCCGAGCCGGTTCCAAGGGTACCCAACACGACCACTTTCCGGCCAGTAGACGCCGCCGGCGACTGTCGCCGGAAAACCGCCGGATGCTGCTGGAAAACCGCCGAAAACCGTCGGAAAATCCAGATTTCTGGAATTCGTCGAAATTCACCGGATCTTCCGCGGGGCTCACCCAGTCGAGCCCGATCGAGCTTCAGACGCCGATGAGCGCCAAATTTGAGCTCCGAGACACGCGACAGAACCCTAGCCGTCGCCGATTGCCGACTACGTGAGGTATAATTACCTCCGATTGAGTTATTTAAAATTGATTATGATTGTTAGCATAGCATGCTAGAATTAACTAGTTGTCACGATGAATGCCAGACTATGAATGAAGTTACATGATGTGATTGATAGTGCATGGAGGATAAGTAATCTAGTGAGATAAGTAAATATGAGCATGCTAATCGAGTATGACGTAACTTAGAAAAACAGTATAAAATTGGTATGAATAGGATGACTTAGAATTATTTTCACATTATGATTACTTGACTGTTGATGGATGTTATTCGTATTGTGTGATGTTCATTGATTTTGATGCATCATGTAGTTAGTGGGCGTTAGTATTTAGTTTTGATGTGTAGGTATGGAGTAGGAGCTCGCCGCCTAGGCGCGATGACACGCTTGGAGCTTCTACCAGGTCCGTTTAGGACTCGACTCTGTTTTACGTCTTTCTATTGTATGTTTATCTTATTATTTGCAGGATGGGTTAAGTGGCGTTTTATTGGATCCCACTTAACTCGGGCCATCTAGCCGAACATGATCTCCGGATTAATAACCCCTCGAGGATGAGATCCCTCGAGGATGATTTCGAAAACAAGATCCACCACAAGTTGCCTTCGGGCCTATTATATAAATCCCTACCCAGCCCTATATATATGTAGTTTTCGTGTTTTCAGTGAGACGAGAGATGGAGAAACCAACTGCACGTACCATGAGTGGATGCCGTGACAGTCAAAGCGGGCTCTGGATTAGTGCCAGCGGACTGTTCCATTCCCGAGGGATCCTGACAACTCCGCGTTTGAGTTCCTCACACCCGGAGAACGTGGAGGTTTACGGGTACTGTTTAGTACAGCGCATGTCCGGACTTGTGGTTCAAAGGGTACTAAAGGCGACTGCTTGAGAGTACTCAGCCTTCATGCTCAAGGCCAGGAGAAATATGGAGGTAAGGAGAGGGCTTAGGATAAAGTTTTACGTGAAGTACTGAAAAAGAAGTGCCGAGAGCGGCACAGTACCAGCAGCAGATCAGTAAGTTCGGGATGCTACCGAGTCTGCAACCCAGTGGCTCCTCAGTAGTGCCCTTCAGAGTGTTCACGTGGAGTATATGATGTTTTCTTTCATATGAGAGTTTGCTCTCATAGCCAACTTGTTATAGTTATTTTATTTTCCGGACCAGTAACACTTGTTACTGACGTGTCTTTATACTATATGTAGGTAATAATTAGAGTTGGAGGAGCCAGCTTGGACGGAGGAGCATTGTTGTCGCTTGCACACATGTCAGTCAATTGAGTGGTTATATTTTGTTTATGATACTATTATATTGCGGATGTTGTGAAATGGTAAGACATGGTATGATATGATTGAATGTCATGAGATGATGATAAGATATGATGATGTGACATGATTGAATGCTAAGACACGATGACAAATTGTATGAATGAAGTTGTGTGATGTATAGATACATGTTTACATATATGTTTATATATAGTATTTTGACAGGGTGACCCTAATTGTACTTTTAGAGGAAATTCTGTCCGCTTTATTTTAGAATTTTCATCGATTTTGATCGTAATTGTGATGGTGTGTAATTTAGTTTGCATGTCATCCATGTAGTATCATGTTAGGATTTTGTGCATTCATCCATGCATGACGAGTAATATCTTCATCTTAAGACGCCGAGATTAGATCCGCGCGAGTTGGGTTAGGGTTAGCCGACCTAACCGGGGCCTGTAACATGCCGGTTCGGTTCACGAGCATAGACCGGATTTGGGGTGTTACACTAGGGGCGGAAGTTGGTGTTACATCGGCCAGAGGGTGTGAGGGGGCGCCGCGGCTGCGCGATGGAATGGTGGGGGACCGTGGCTGCAGGTGGGGCCGGGGCCGGGGGCGGCAGGGGCAGGGCTGCAGGGTGGGGCGGGGACGGCGGCAGCGGTGGTGGAATCCGGCAGGGCGGGAACGCGGCCCGTGTCGGAGAAAACGGGGGAGGGGGAAAAAAAGAAGGAAAGATTTGGACCGTTGGATTTTGATCCAACGGTCCAAATAAAATACGCTGCCTATGCATTGCATTTGATGCAGCGAATAATAGCATTTATATATATATATATATATATATATATATATATATATATATATATATATTCACGAAGGCGCACATTCACTCGGACTATAGTTCTGAAACTTGTTTTTGACTCACCAAATTCGCCAGATCAGCTCGCATTAGCCATGACTTTGCCATACATATTCGTTTGAAATTTGAATATACCGGGCGCGGGGACATGCCCCGGTGTCAAACCTGGATTGGCCATGGCTATACCACCACGAGATGCCTTCTTGGACTGGTATGCCATTTCCTTCACTGGCCAAGTTTCACAACCTTCTCCTTTGGATCGCCCGGTGATAGAATTCCAACCGTCCCATATCCAACAATACGAACAAATTCATCAAAGAAACAGTTGAAATTGTGAAAGTTTTAATTTAATACAACTGGAGTCATGCATGTGGCACCAAAAAGACATGGGAATTTTAGCTAGAAAATCCCACTATATGTAGGCAATAGGAATTATTTCAAACGTCTTGAGCAACAACCAAGGCAGAACTCGAGAGGGAACCTTCAAGAACAAAACCAATCTTAGAGGAATCGGCATAGTGGGGGATGGCCAGGCTATGGGGCTCCAAGACGAGCTTACCAGCACCAAGCTTTTGTTCAACAAGAATTGGCAGGTCAGAAGGTGACAAAATGCTGTATGAACCGCTACTGCTATCGTACTGAACTACGGGAAATTAACATAGGAGAGAACGTAGGTACCATATGGAAGACCATGCAGAGAATCAAAAGGGAATGTGCAGAGATCTGAAAGATGTAACTCTTCAGTTAACGGATCCCTGACTCTTTTATGGTATGGGTACTACATCTTTGTAGAAAAAATGTTCGCCATGGCTAATGCAAACGCCCAACACAAGCTCTAATTGAGCCGCAAGACCAAATCAACTTACAATGTACATTGTAAACACGAAATGGTCTCTCTATCTAAAGCTTGACTAGTAATATTTTCCTTCGATCCATTCATGCCATATGTTTGTTGATGCCGTAATTGAGAAGTTATGAAGTTGAGTGCTCGGCTCTGGACTCTTTGAGATTAAGCGGGGATTGAAAACTGTACTTGATATTACCTAGTAATTATAATTGAGATAACCTAGCTACAATGCTCCACTTATCTTCCTAAGTTTCAAATTAAGAGATATAATTGAATAAATTGGATGACCCATAAGACAATTAATTTGGTAGATATTGTTGATGACAAAAAGTTATGTCGAAGAAAAAAATGTTGATGGCGAAAACGTAGGATGGGAAAGTAGGCCATCACTTCTAGGGTAATGTGTACCACCTACACAACTAGCGCTCAAAGTTGGGCTGCCAGCAAGGTAGAGGGCTGGGAGTTGGCCGCCGGAAAGGCCACGTCCCGCCCCTCATCTGGCTCTATGCATTTCGTTGTTGACTGCATGGTTCATTGAGTGCACAAGACTTTTAGGTTGGATCAGTGCCTATATATCGTCGTTGCATGAATTAGAATCGGAATTGGAATCGGTTTTTCAGGGAGTCGGAATCGGAATCGGAATCGGTCTGAATCGGCCAAGAATCGGTTCAGTTGAATCGGTCCAAATTAATTTAATCGGTCATATATAATAATTTGACAATTTATAATATAAATATATTAAAATTGGGTATTGATGTTATTTTGATATTATTCTGTGTATTATAGTTTCTGATATTTTTAAATATTTTTTAAGATTTTTTTAAATTATTTAGAATTAATTATTATTTTTGACTCGAGTTAGACTCGAGTTAACTTTTAATTACGAGAATGCCACTCTTTACCCCACGCCGCCGCCGGCCCGGTCGGCGGCGAGTCTCGAGGCGGCGATGTCGGAGGATGTCGATCAGCCTGGTCGGACGAACAGTCAGCTGCCCGCAGCCGGCGGCGAGGCGGCCCGGAGCGGCGGCGAGTCGCGGCGATTCGTGCGTCACAGCCCGATTTGGTCCGGCCACATTTCGGCGGCGACGTTGCGAGGTCGGCGACGAGGTCGGTAGCCCGGTCGGCGGCGAGCCCGGAGTCGGGGAGCACGGCGGAGGGCGGAAACGGGGCGGCGGCGGCGGACGGCGGCGGCAGCGTGGGGGAGCGGGTTTGATTTTAGGTTTTTAAAATCCAAATTACCATTTTACCCATGCTTAAATAATTTAATAAAAATCATACCTAGGGTATTTTAGTAATTTCATTAAAAAAACCGATTCCGATTTAAATCGGCGATTCCGATTTTGAGTTAAATCAGTCGGAATCGGCCGAATTCGGCCGATTCGGGGCCGACTCGAAATCGGATGGGGTTATAGAAGCATTATATAATGGGGTAGAGGCACTGATCGGATGGGTTATAGGCTCTAAATTTGGACTAGACCGGATGTGTGATGGAGTAGAGTCAAGTCTGACTCTAAGCCTGTTTAAAATTATTTATATTAAAATTTTAATTATATAAGTCAATAGTTATATATAATTAGTATATATTAGTCTTTGGCACTTAAAATTGTTAAATATGCAATTTATATTACTTAATAATATTGATTTAATTAATCTAAATAAAGGTAATATGTTTTGAAAAATTTGTATGACTTGATTTAAGGAGTCAATTATGAAATCATTCAGTATAGAATTACTTATAAAGTTTGTTTCAGCAAATTATAGAATGGAGTTGATTTAGAGAGTTTTTAGAGTTAAATTTTCTTTTTAAAATATATAATGAAGTAATTCGGGAGAAAATCTATTGAAGTTTATGAAATATTTACAGTGATGGGGATGTGATTTGGTTTTACCATGTAAATTAAGAGATTTGCTCTGAGTTTGAATAGATAACATTAATTGCACCAAATTATTGTGCAAATAAGGTTATAACTCTCTTTTAAATATCATATTATAGGTGAACAGTACTTAAATTATAATTTTAAATATCTTATTCTAATGGCTATTCCTACTCATAGTATCATATGCCCTCTTTAAATCTGCAGTACAATGTAAATTTTCGTTACCATTTTAATTTGCACCTACTTTTTAACAGAAAAAATTTCTCAGTCCTTGTTTTTGTTGAAATCATGATATTTTAAAGAAATATTTTAATTAATGCACGATTAGGATTAGTGAACTGTTTATAAACGTTTAAAAGTACATTAATGATGGCTTGTGCATTTAATGGAAGGTGGCTCTAGCAATGTTTAATCAAGATATATACGATCGATATATACAGTTATCAATTTACAATTATCATAATTGATATATATATTATTTTGATGATAAGGACATATGTGAAAAAAAAATTATATGCAATACTTATATATGGGAGTTTTTTTATTTCTTAGAATGATTTAAGGTCACAGTTGTGTAAAAAACTGACTATGATATATATACAAAATTGGATTTTGGACAAGATAACAGTAGTAGAATTGGAAGCCTCTGGAGGTTTTTTTTTTCAAAGCAGCCTCCGGAGTTGAATCTACTCAAAGTTATGGCAGAGCCAATATTATAAAACAAAATACGCCGAGCCAGCTAAGCTAAAACAGCAGAGTTCTTTTTAGTGAAATCTCAAATATCAGCTCCCCCAATATGTTTGGAATGATATATACTTTTTCACCGGAGTAGTCTACAAAAATTGTTGCTCCTCTTGCTTCACCAAAGTCTAGTTTGATGTAGATTAATATCGTTAATAACTTTTTCGGGGATAATAAAACAGTTCATTATATAATTCTCCATTGTGGTATAAACACTTTCGACCAAGGAAAACCGCCCAGCACAAGATATATTGGGAGTGGCTTTATCCATTAATATGAGTCCTTTTATCTTCTACAAGTGGTTGAAATCACTTGCACTTGTGTTTTCGGGCATTCAAAGGTAGATAGGTGCTTCTGGCATCATGGGAAGGTTCAACACATCCAAAAATTGTTTTCGAAGTCGGAGATGAAGATTTGGAGATAAAAGACAACTTGACTTTAAAAAATTGATGCACTACTCCGGAATTTGTTCATATAATCTCAACATGTCTTTATTATCAGAGTTTTAATAAGATTAGACAGCACCGTAAAAGATGATTGTATCATCTGCAAGCATCCAGTGGGAAATAGTAGGGGCACCTCTAGCAACTGAAGTACCAGCAAATTGGCCTCTATTTTCAGCATCTTTGAGTAATATAGATATCCCTTCTCCAGCTAAAAGAATTGAATATGGAGAAAGTGGGTCACTCAGTCGTGATCCACGAGTGGGGGAGATGTAATTAATTGGTGAGCTATTCATAACAATCGAGAAAGTGACAAATGACAGACAAGCTAATCAAAGCACACCATCGGTCAGAAAATCCGCATGATTTCGTAATATTGAAGAGATAATCTCACTCAAATCTGTCAAAAGCTTTAGACAACAAAATTGGAATTTGGGATTGACTTGGAACCCTCAGGAGTTCAATCTACTCAAGATTACAGAATTTTTATGTAGTAATAAAAGTAGAATTAATAAATCAAAAAGTAATTAATAATTATCAGTATATAAATAAAATATGTTGCCATTGACCAAAAATTGAGCGACAAAACGGTAGGCAAGCAAGGTATAGTACCTATAGTAATTGGTCCCCGGTTGTAATCTGCCCGATGGTCAAATCAATGAGTTAAATAAGTAGTACAAGATAAGTCACAATTATTAAATTTTGTAGAATAGAGTTTGCAACTGAGTTTGAGTTGAGTCGGCGAGTTAGCTGAATAAAAAATGAGTTAATTTAGAGCCATGGTTTTAAGAGGAGAAGTTGTCAGTGCCAGTGCCTTTGAATTTAAACGACTCGAGACAAAAACTTGCATTGTCTGTGTAGATCGATAAAACAGTAAAAAATATATTACCTGGTCCACGGGAAAAACCTGTAGCTTTTAGAAAGTTGCATCATTTTAACAGTGGACTTTTATCTGCACAAAGTCCACGATTTTTTGTGTCATGAACTAAATAACAATTTTTGTAATGTCATGAACCGTGGTTAAATATCCTTTAGCCCACGGTTTCCAAATAAAAGGTTCGTTCTATGAGCGTGGATATAATATTTTACTTGATTTAAAACCGTGCGGAAATGTATTTTAGTGCGTACAGACTACAGATGTACTTTAGTCCACAGTTGTCAAATCAATCAACCTACATATATCTATGAATTCCAACCGTGGAGAATGCTTTTGTAAACATCAGACAAAGTTAATTACTGAAATAAATTTTATTACATTTATAATATCTATTAATATTAGTTTTGCAAATTACAAAAAAATTAATTCTGATAAATAATTTAATTATGTAAATAATAAAACAAAAATATATACAAAATAACCGACTTATATATTTTCAATAAAATCAATTAATATTCTCATAAATTACATATTTCAAAAACTGATTTAAAATATCATAAAATCCAGGAATCAAAACCAAAAATCTTCAATAAATTGACTACATTCAAATTTAATACAAAGTCACCATGTCACCAACAAATTAACACACCATATCATCTAATATAAAATCAAAAGATCATCAACAACTAAGAACCCATGATTCCAAGTTCTTTATCCTCCTCGACCATGTTCATTTCTCTCATTATCTGCAAAAATAAAAATAAAAATAAATCATAGAGCACTCTTAGATGATTATCCCTTTTTTGCATACAATCACATCTTTCATACACATTCTATCTACTCACAAGCGTTTACATAGAATGCAACACAAGCTCAAAATTAAAAAATAGAGCAAAACTTGTAGAAGTTTTCAAGTATATGAAAAAAAACTCTTGCCAATAAATCGCACAAGCTTGAAATGCAACAAAATGTGTCAAAATCTATGTATATTAAAAGAAAGCCACGTGCTTGTGCATGTAGGCAGACTTTGCAAGATTAATCAAGAATTAGGCAATCAGGTGAAATTAATCAAAATTAAATAATTAGTCTAAAACAATCAGGCAAAAGAGTATGAATTATCTGTGAAGTATAATACATGTGATATTTCCTTAACAAATTTGAAATTGATTTATATAAGTAAATAGTCCAAATTTTGTCATTGACACCCAACTTTCTTGAAGTGCAACTCATAGTTTTAAAATTAGCATGCATTGATATGTCTTTCATCCACAATGACAACATATCCCACTCGGAAGAAGTGGGAACCTCAAAATTTCTGGATGCTTCTGATTGACTGTTGAGTAATGTTTAATGCTCAATTTATTATTTTGAGATATATTTCAGATTCATTGTATTTTTTGTATATTTCTAATTATCGGTATTATTTGTGATATGTTACATGTATCTTTTTATTTATTAGTTAGTTATAACCAATAAATAATTTGCATGTTGTTGCTAATTGTAAAACTTAGTTTATGAATAGTTTGGGTTATTCTAGACTATTCTGAGTTATTTTGATATTTACTCGACTAGTGTTTTCTTTAGAGTCTAAGGTTCGACGAGATGCTTATTTTTTTATTTTGATTATTTAAATTGATTGATTGTAGATTGTTTAACAATTTGACTGTTTATTGACTAATTATCCAAGTGTTTGATAATTTGATCGACTGAACGATTTGACTTAATTGATTGGTTGATTATTTTGATTACGATTGTTGATCATGTTGACCGAGTAATTGACCACAACGATTTGACTCAATTGATTGGTTGATTGTTTTGACTATTTTAATTATTTTGCCTGACTGATTGTTTTCATTGTGATTGTTGATCATGGTTGACCGACTAATTGACGAAATTGACCTTTTGATCGTACTTGAATGTGGTTGATCGTTAGTTGTTTAATCAGATTATTTTATCTCTTTTATTGTTTTGATGATTAGGATCATTGTACACTCCATGGCATGCATTGCATATCATGTAGACTCTAACTTGAGTCTTGGTCTTTGACTAGGTGCGTGGATCCAGGTTGCTGACATTGATTGACTGATAGAAGCTAAGATATCAGGTCTATAAAATTCGCTTTTGTTTTATTATTCTACGTCTTTTGTTTTATTATTCTACGTCTATTGTAATTTGATTTTTAACCATATAGTGTTTCATTAGAGCCCACATAATTATGTTATTTAATTGATATGTTTTGGGTTTCGGTATTAACCAACCCCTAAGGTTAAAATCCCTTCGGTTAATTTTGAACTAAAATCATTATTTTTGCATGGTGTTTTTAGACACATAGATAAGTTTAATCGTATATACATTATAAACATATGATTCTAAGCCACACTCGTGTTTTATGGGTTTTGGATGAGTGTGACTAATGGGGTACAGTAATGTTATTGTTATCCTGTTGATTGAATATCCAAGTTCTTACTATTATTGTCCATCTACATTTGTGCTTATGTACCTAAAGTGTATAAAGTAGCAGGTACCTTATTTATGACATATGTCTAGATCATGGTAAATGACTTAAGCCAATTGATTTGAAATGGTTATCTCTTATCTTTAGAGCTCTGTGACTGAAGTTATATATGGAGGATTATAGAGGGTTTATCATAGTTGTATCCTTGTAGATAGAGATATGTGGGGGGCTACTGTATAGTAAGAGTGTTTTGCCTTGGTCGGGCCAGCCACTCATTGCCCTTCTTAGAGTGCTCTTATTGGGAGATATGGAATTTTTTCACCATGAAGTGTCTAACGGTTCATCTACCCTATACATTAGTTATGTGAAGACTAATAACAATTGTTAGTGATGTTTTCTTATATTATATATATAGATTTTTGTCTTGCTGAGTGGTTGGAGTTAATATGGGGATACTTCGCTTCACTCTTGTGGTATTGCTTATCGTTGCTATGTTTTTATTGTATATGGTTTTTCTGTACATTGCATTATTGTATATATTGTTATTGAATTTACTGTCATTGATTTCAAACAATTTTAAATTTATTTTCACTTAGTCACCAAGATGATAGATCCTTGGAAATTTTATCGGGTTTGCTTGGCTTTTCCTGCGTTATTATTTGATATATTCATTGTAATCGAATTGGAAAATTGTTCAATCCTTTAACCAAATCACATCCAGACAAGTTCCTTTCTTGGTCCAAATATGGGATGCGACAAAGTATGTATCGGACACTAGCTGAATCAAAAAATAAAAACATTTAAAACCCGAATAAAAATTTGACTAACAAATTACAAAGTTTTGTTATCAAAGACAAAAGGACACGATTTTTTTAGTCCTTGAGAAAAATTCATGAAAGTCCAATTTTTTTAAAACCATGGAGTAAAATTATTTATTTAGTTGTAGAACTGTGGACTAATGCACTTTGCTGTGGAGAAAATTTTATGAAAAGCAACATTTATTTAAAACCATGGAGTAATATATGTTTAGGTGTGGAGAAAAATTTATAAATGTCCATATTTGTTAATAACCATGGACTAACATATCGTCGTCGAAAAAGTTTTTAAAATCCACAAATGTCATAAACTGTGGAGTAATGTAGTTAATTTAGTCCATGGTTCTAAAGCAGTGGAGAAATGTGACATATGTCATGAATTTTGGCGTGGAGAAAAATTATCGTGGACTAAACTAGTATTTTTTTTGTAATGAGAGTTGTTGGAGGCAGGTTGCCTAAGCAAATTAAATCGAGTCACTACAAAAAAATCACTTTTGCCCACAATAACAACAAGATGTAGAGTATATTTAAGGTTGTGGTGGACTTACAGTCATGTTGGGGAGAAAGAACAACCCACGAAATAATCATAAAAACTGTAAAAATATATCTCTAAAGTATATGCACTTCACAATAATATAATTTATAGACAATATTAATATTGTGGATGCCCGTTCATTGGAGGCATTATACCATGATGTTTAGAATTATATTATGGACATTATTTCCCCTCGTGATAGTACAACCATACCAACCTTATATATATGCTCTACCATTTATCACGGACAAAAACAATATTTTTGTTGTTGTGAGTGTTCTATCTTTTGCAATTTGCAATTGCTTAATTTGCTAATTATGTTCTTTTAATTTGTATTTATTTGCACATATTTATATATTCTCTCCGCCAATCCCACCAGGCATCACACCCAAAATTAAGATATATAACTAAACAGAAATGTTAAATACTTCAAATTTATAAAAAGCTCGTTCATAGAGGCATTTACTAAGAGTACGTAACAGCACTTATTAATAGTTTGCATCTGCGACGGCTTCCGAGCGTTTGCGACGGTGGGAGAAACAAGAAAACATGCTCACTTTTCTTTACTCAACATCAGATAACAGCTCTTTCACCATCCCTGGATTCACGTTGAAAGCAGCTGCCATAACTTGTGGCGAGAGTGATCTAAAGAGCGACTCCTTCCCAGCAAACCATCCCAAAATCGGCCTGCACACATATCATAGAAATTAGGAAAATAAAGGAAATTATTTATCAAGCTTCACATCTCATAATAAACAAACATCAACTTCCTCTAATTGAACAAGAATGAGCGTAGCTCGTTATATATTACTTGGTAGTTGCAAGCACAGACAAGCATTCTAGGCCTTGATCAGCAGCAACCACAGCACCAACGAAGAACCTTGGAGCCACAATCAAGCAATCCCTTTCCACCTCAGATTCCAACACTCGGTTGCCATTCATGTCCACCATCTCAAGCTTTCCATTTCCCTTTACCACATAAACCATTTCGTTGACCTCCACTCTAGTGTTGTAGCAAGGTCCATCGTGGGCATTGGGTCCGAGCTTCAACAAGCTCGCGCTCAGACCAATCACCTCAGATGTGAAGGATGAATTAGCGTCGGCGCCAATTCCTGTCATCCTATGGACTAATTCATGCTCGTACTCTTTGCATGGCTTCGGCATATGCTTGTCCTCTCCTATTTGAACCACAAATTGCCCTGTTTGGCTTTCCAGAAGAGTCTGCACCTTGTCTTCCTTAATGTTCCATGCTTGAGCAAGAAGTGAGGGGGAGAAGCCAGAGAAGATTCCATTAGTCCCGGCCACGAAGAAGTTGGAGTAGACACCGGCGACATGGGCGTTGGGCGTTACTCCCAAGAAGACGACGCTGAACCTGCTTGTGCCATGGTTGTACCACCATGAGATGGTTCCTTCTCGGACCGGTATGCCGTCTCCTTCACTAAGTTTCACAACCTTCTCCTTTCGGTCGTCTGGTGATAGAATTCCAACAGTCCCATATCCTACAATACGAACAAATTCATCAAAGAAACAGTTGAAATTATGAGAGTTTTAATTTAATACAACTTGGAGTCATCCAAGTGGCACCAAAAGACATGGGAATTTTAGCTAGAAAATCCTACTATATGTAGGCAATAGGAATTATTTCAAACGCCTTTGAGCAACAACCAAGGAAGAGAACGAGAGGGAACCTTCAAGAACAAAACCAATCTTAGATGAGTCGGCATAGTGGGGGATGGCTAGGCTATGGGGCTCCAAGACGAGCTTACCAGCACCAAGCTTTTGTTCAACAAGAATTGGCAGGTCAGAAGGTGACCAAATGCTGTATGAACCACCACTGCTCTCGTACTGAACTACAGGAAATTTAGGAGAGAACGTAGCTTCCATATTGAATTATATCTATGGAAGAAAATATATGTAGAGATCCAAAGGGAATGAGCAGAAATATTCTGAATTAAGAGGAAATATTGTAGCCAGCAGATCCCTGAGTCTTTGAGGGCATGGGTGCTACATCTTTATAGCAAAAATGTTAGCCATGGCCAATGCAAAGACAAGCGCTAATTAAGCCATAGGACCAAATTAACTTGCAACGTAAACAGGTGCACGTCTCTCCAAGGCTTGCTTGGCGGTATTTTTCTTGGATCCATGAGTGAGATTTTATTATAATTTTCTTGGATCCATGCTCGCGTTGTCGTCGTGGTTGCGTGATTCTTGCGGTATGTACTAGCCACGGATTCATGTTGGAACACGCGTGATTTTACGTTTATCTACCTGAGGTTTTTGCTTCGGTAACTTGAGTTTTTCAGAGTATTTGTGACAGCTGAAAATGATGTTACCCACGTATAGGCTATTGGCTCCTATTCAACGGTGATGATACATTTGACGTGGGAAACATATTTCTAATTTTCTGGCCCTAACTCCAAACAAAACACCCCTCCACCTCCTTTATCGCAAGCAATCAGGTTCTGGCCACCGATTGGGCTCGGCCACAGTCAACATCAACAGCAACTAGATGACAACCATTTTTTTTTGTTAAGGTAGGCCTAAATCTAGCCGCGGCAAGCTAGGTCTGACTGCCACTGGCTGGATCTGGCCGTCACAACCAGATCTAGACCGTGGTGGCTGGACCTAATCAGTGGCGCCCAATTCTAACCCGATTTTCGTAACTAGGCCTGATTTTCTAACCGCCTGGTAATATATATATATATATATTTCCAAATTTACTAAAAATTTGAAGTCCATATTAATTTGATCAATTAATCAAATAATTAACTAATTTAAATTGACATGAATAATCTTTCTTAATAAGAGTAAGACTTCCATTGAAATTATATAAATTTATGAAAGAGCTTTTTACCGTAAAGGGGAGGTATTTTTTGTTATTATTGGGTGGTAGAAAAATCAGTCCTAATTACCAAAAAAGGTGAAAAAAATATGAATTGTTTAAAATGCCCTCAAATAAATCAACTCAACACAATTATATGAAGAAATTTTTTAAAAAACTTACACAATGGCAATCATTTTCTCTTTGGCCAAAGGCAGCGGCCAAATCCAACTGTCCCTTGGCCTCGGGCAACCAGATTAGACTACTCCAAACCTCACCGCCCCAAGGCATTAGGTCAGTAAGATCCGATATGCCTAGATATGCCTGCCCCTTTACCTTAGGTGGCAGCCCTCAATGAAGGCTGTAACACCCCGTTTCGGCTAACTCGTGAACCGACCCGGAAATGTTACCGGCGACCGAACCGTTCGCTAATCTACTGGGTTCGGTTAAGCCGACCCGGATCTGCCCTCAGTGTCTCAAGATGGAGATGCAAACATGAAATGCATGGATGGGATGCGTGGGTTCTAACGTAGTCCTACATGCATGCTATGATGTACAAGCAAAGACAAGACAAAATAATAAATGAGAAACCAAAAGAAAATATATACTATTTTATAAAAATACGGTAACACATAATAATCTACCCTGACATTCAACCATTATCTCATTCGTTTTTACCTGAGCCGAGTCTGAACTCCAAGGCTCCCTACTCATTCATATTTATCCATTCATTTTATATCAAACAATTTATCTAAACAAACACATCAAAATTATCATTCATGTAGCAATAACACACCGTCATTATAGATTACACGCGGCAGGTACATGTGTGCGCGGTTCCGTGCTGCTCCTCCGCAGTCCCGACAGCTTTCATCGCTCGCATTCCTCACCTACATATATATAGAAAAACCGTCAGTAATGAGTGTTACCGGCCCGGAAAATAACTAATATCAATCTGGCACAGGAGAGCAAACTTCTCCTGTTGAATGAAAACCATATACTTCCTCAAGAACTCTCATCAGGGCACATACGGGAGTCGTCGCCCTCGGGTCGACAGTGTCCCCCTATCTTTCACATTCTCATGCCTCGGCCATTTCTCTATTGCTTCTCGCGTCAAATCTCAATCCTTTCCGCCCTCTGCACCTTCCATATTACTCCTGGCCTTGAGCACGAAGGCCGAGTACTCTCAGGCAGTCGCCTTCAGTACCCTTTGAAACCACAAGTCTAGACATGCGCTGCAATGCAGTACCCGTGAACCTCCACACTTCTCCGGGTTTGAGGAACTCAAAGGTGGAGTTGTCAGGATCCCTCGGGAATGAAACGGCCCGCACACCATTCCAGAGCCCACTGTCGACACACACGTGCCCGCTCGCGTAGCACGGTAGTCGGATTTCCCTCATTCAGTCTCTCACAAAAATGCGAAAACTATACATATATATAGGTCTGGGTTGGGATTTATACAATAGGCCCGAAGGCAACGTGAGCTAGATCTGAAGTTCGAAAACAAACTCGAGGGATCTCATCCTCGAGGGTTATTAATCCGGAAAATCGTTGGCTAAATGGCCCGAGTTAAGTGGGATTCGATAAAACGCCACTTAACTCGTCCTGCACATAATAAATCAAATACACAAGAGAGTAGCGTAAATCAGAGAACGAGTCCTAAACGGACCTGGTAGAAGCTCCAAACGGGTCCACGCGCCTAGGCGGCGAGCTCCTACACCGTACCTACACAATCAAGCTAAAAACTAACGCCCGCATGATGAATCACACATCCTATAGCATGCACACGCAATCAACACAATCACGCATCAACCATCACACATCATTATCCTATATCAATTCTAGCAAGTCTACTTAGGCTAGTTTGTATTAGATCATGATCATCGCCTAGTTACCCTAATTAGTTTCTTAGCCTCCATTTTTAACACCACTCAATCAAACAAATTTCATATTTTATCCTTAATCAAATCTACATTTATATATATTATTATAACACACAATTCACCAATCCTAGCATGCAATTCTAATAATCAAAACTTTCAAATAATTAAATTAAAATAAATTATACCTCGCGTCGTCGAAAATCGGCGACGGCTAGGGTTTCCGTTTCGTGGCTCGAAACTCGAATTCGGCACCTAGCGGTGTCCGAAGTCCGATCAGATTGGACCAGGTGCGTTCGGCAGATGATCCGGCGAATTTCCCACGAATCCAATTTTCCGGCGGTTCCGGCAAGTGTCGACGGTTTTCCGGCGGATTCCGACGGTTTTCCGGCGATGATTCGGGACGGGGCAATCAGGGGGTCTATCGGCACCAGCTCGACGAGCTTGGTCCGATGGTGGTGTCAAACAAGGCAGCCGAGGCGGCGATGGCCGTCGACGGCGGTGTCGAAAATGGGCGGCGGTGGCGGCGTGCTCCGATCGGGGCTGCGGCCGGCCTCGACGGCGGTCGGGATGGTGGGGGAAACGTCGGCGACGGCGAGGGGTTAGTCGTCGGGGCCACAGCTGCGGCGGCGCGGCCCGGACGGCGGCGGAATCCGACTCGAAGTGGCGGCGGCCGAGGTGGTTTCGTGGGGCGATTCCGGCGTCGTGGCGGCGAGACGGTGGCCGGGGTGGGTCGTGGCGGCACGCGACGGCACGGCGGGGCGGGGCGGCGTTGATCGGCGGCTGTACGACGTCGGTGGCAGCGGCGGCGGCAGCGGCGACGAGCACGAGGGGCGGCGAGGGTTTGGGTGAAGAAGGGTCGGGAGGGAGAAAATACCCTCAATGGCAGTTTCGTAAATAAGTATTGACTCGATTCCTACTCGAGTCAAAATAATATCTAGTTCGTAATAAATTCTAAAAAAATCTAGAAAAATATGGAAAATTTCCATAAAATCAAAACAAACACAACAACATCCAAATGACATGCTCTATAACTAATAACCCACCCGAATATAATCCAACGCGTCCTAACGCGTTATTCGGCCTAAAACTATTTCTACGATCAAACATATAAAAAGAAAAAAATACTCCATACTTTCATATATTCAGATAACTCATATCTCACCATCTTCTCGACGTTATCATCATATATTCAGGTATACCTGACTCTCATCGCTCATAACTCACGGCTGGTCTCGACTCAGCACGCGGTTCATGAAACTGACTCGACTCGAACCAACGGTCGAACCGACTGGTTCGGTAACGTAAAACCCTGACTCGAGCCATGGGTTTTACAAAGGCTGTCAAACTTGGCTGCCCTCAGTCATGGCCAGCCTACCTTATGTTGGCCAAACCTGGACCACCTTGACTTAAGGTGGCTAGACCTCAGTTAGGGCTGCCAAATCTGGCTGCCTTGAGGATGTGGGTGCCTAGGATCTGTGGGCAGTCGACCATCTTTCAGAATTTTTTTAATTTTATAATAGTTTTGGGTGGGGTTTTTTACTTGTTTCTATTTTATTCTAACCAACCTAGTGGTAGTTTTGTCATTATAATGAAAATTCTCATTTGCATGCAAGCGGTGGCCTTGGGTCATCCGGGTCGTCATGCATGTGCAGTCCAGGCTTGGGGAAGAGTCGGGAAAGAGGAGGAAGGGGCTAGGGAGGGTCGCCTGATGTGAAAATTATAACACAAGTGCACATGCCAAATCAAGTAATAAAAGTTATAAGTATCGTCCCACAAGAAATTATTACTAGAAATTCTCAATTACCAGAAATAATTTAATTAATTGTACTTGAATAGAAATGAATTCAAAGAGTGATTAAATTATGGATTAATGCTAAACTAACTAAAATGTAATGTTTAAATCAAATATTAACTTCAAGATGACAAATCTAGGATTTTCAATTTCACCTAGTCCTCTATATAATTTAAGTTATAACTTCTATTCATGAATTGCACATTTGAATAATTAACCACAGGAAGTAATTATTCAACATAAACTTATCACTCACACCCAACTTCTATATCTCTATTAAATTATGTATGCAAAATGATATTTTAAGTTCTGCCCTTAACAGTTGCCCAATACATATAAATATATATTTTTCTCACATATGAATCACCCAAAATAAATGAACAAAGGCTATTTTATTTAATGATAAATTTAATCTTTCTTTACGTAGACAAAATCAAATCTCTAAATCTAATAATATATGGCTAGTCTAATGATAGCATTAAAACAGAATAAAATAGATGATCTAGCATCACAATCACATAAATAAAAATTAATAACCCTTATTAATCCATGCACTAGATGTCATTGAAAATCCTAGAAAAGAATTCACTTCATAAAGTATTCGATTAAACTCAAGAAATTCATATGTGATAAGAAAGATATCGTTTAATTACAAAGAAACTAAATCAAAATAAGAAAAACACTTTTTCTAGAGAAAGCATTTCTTTTTATAATCCAACTTCTTCATCGTTCCTTCTCGTCTTTGGTGTCGTCCCTTTGCCATCCAGTGTTGTTCTCTTATTCTTCACAAGAGGACGTCCCCTTATATAGAATTTCTCTGTGTTTGTTTGCAACTCTAAACCTGCAGCGTCTGCACATCTCCAACAACCTGCAGCGCCTACATCCTTATCTAACAACATCAAACATCCTTATCACCAAGGATGCCCAATTCTCATCTTCAATAACAAGGCATGCTTATCTCTAAGCACGTTCAAGACTTATCCTTGAGAGTTAGTTGCAATTCAAACCTCCTTATGTTTGGCTAAGGATAAGATTCAAATCCTTATCCAAATCTTCTTCATCCTTATCAACACGTCAGCAAACCCCTCCTTTGGCGCATTGTGGTTATGGTGTCTCACCCTCTTGGTTCGACCCTAACCACTGCTTAGCCACCCAAAACCTTCCCTTGGCACTTCCAGTAAATTGCTCGCTCCAAATACCTACATTCCTAGTACCGCTAGGACTTCACCCAAATATTTCAAGTGGGGTCCACTAGGATCTCAAGAAATATCAGAAAAATCAGTTTCTTTCTCACCAGCACTCTTGGTTACAGTTTTTAGGCTACGCTTTTTGGTCTGATTTCGTTCTGAATTCATTCCGGATCGACTTCTAACTCTTATACCCTGCTAGAACAACATTAAGTAACATTTTTACACCAAAATTATAATAATTTCTTAAATTATTAATAATATCTAATAAACTTTTAAACTAATAAAATTGAAATAAAAATCACTTGAAACATGACAAAAACTTAACATAAAATGCAAAGAATAATAACTCTTTTACAAAGTTATCATCACCGGAGGTCATCACTGGAGTTGGTTTGCATGGCGGCGGCAATGGGTGGCCGGGAAAGAAAATAGGGAAAAGAGGGTAAAGAGAGGAGAAAGGTGGGGGGTGGGGGTGAGGCAGTGGCGACGGCCCTCACTGGCGGCGAGGTCACCGACCATGGGGCATGGCAAACAAAGGAAGGGGGGAGAGGAAGATGAAGAATGGGTCGGGGCAGTTTTGTAAATAAAAATTGACTTTAGTCAATAATAATAAATATATCTTAAAAATATATAAAATAAATATGATAAAATACAAAAAAAATAAAATATTCTCAACAAAATAAAATAACATGTTCTAGACCTATTTAACCCGCCAAAAATAATAAATAATGTCTCCTAACGTAATAAATGACCTAAAACTAATTCTATCATCCACTATATAAAAAAAATTGGCATACTATCATATAATATGATAACTCATTATTTTATACTGTATTCATGACGTTATCATTATATACTTGAATACACATAACCCTCATGGCTCATACATGCGGCCGGCATCGGCTTAGTACACATATTCTGAAATTCACTTGACTGAAAATAACAGTCAAATTGATTGGTTCTGAATATAAAACCCTGACTCAGGTTATAGGTTTTACATTGATAATTAAAACTTGTACTTATTTTGACATAAACCAAAAATTATTTTCATATAATCTTTGTTTTCTAAAATGGGATATTTTATGTTAAAACTAAATATTTATTAATTGTTTTTTATTTGAAAATAATAATTACTCATATTTCTTAGAAGATTTTTTTACTAGGAAAGGAGGTTTGTCATTACTGGTGGTGGTGGGATTATTAAGACTAATTACTAGAAAAAGAGATTTTTTTATAATGATAAAACTACCTTCTAAATAATATTTTTTAGGAAAAATTTTGAAATGACCACTAGCAATAAAAGCATTGGCAACCTGACTGCCACCACCCCAAGCCTGGGGTGGCTAGATTAGGTTTTTAAGAGAGGTATTTTAGACAATATTCTTTTCTAGTGATTAGTACTATTTTCTATTTTTGGTAATATTGAAAAAATTCTTACTTCTGTTATTTTTAGAATTTAATGTTATATATTATTAATAACTTTTAAATATGCCTCGTGTTGCGTACCGTGGGGATCTTTTGGCTAGTAATTTGAAGAGTGTTGATACATGGTATACCGAGGTGGATTTTCTTTTGGTATAGTATTAAAAAAGTAAGACGGTTAGCCACTAATCAAAATAGAATTTCATACATACACATTTGGAAAGAGATGTATCAAATGAGGTAAGAAATATTTTTTGTGAATCAAAAAATCCTTCAAAAGGGTACTGATAGGAAAAAGATTAAAGACTAAGATTATGGTTTTGTTGATCGATGATAATCCACACTTGATTTTTCACGGGTAGCAGTGTCACCATTCATGTTGCTAATGATCTGAATGGTAAGAAAGGGTTGGCAAAATGGCACGAGAAACATGCATTATGAACCTTCCCCCACCCACCAACCCCCTCTCGAGTTTTGTGAGTATCGCCCGCACGCAGAACTAGTTTTTTCATAAATTATATTTTATAGATAGATTTTAATTTTAAAAGATAAATTTTAATTAAATGAATATATATAATAATAATAATTAGATTTATTTTTATTATATTTTGATTAATTAAGTGTCTTATTTTTAATGAGAGCACGATTTAAATTCAATTGGGCCCACGAGACAATTAATTTGGTAGATAATGTTGATGACAAAAAGTTACGTTGATAAAAAATGTTGACGGCGAAAACGCAGGACGGGAAGTAGGCCATCACTTCTAGGGTAACAAGTCCCACCTACACAACTAGCGCTCAAAGTTGGGCTGCTAGCAACGTAGAGGGTTGGGGGTTGGCTGCCGGAATGGCAACCCCTCATTGTGTGCATAAGACTTGTAGGTTGGATCACGGGCCGTCCGATTTTAAGAACGGCTTAGATTTATTTTCTTTAGAATGTAATCTCAGTCATCCTTGTACTCGGACAACTCAGATCAAATTTTTTTAAGATCTAGGCTGTCTTTATAATCGAACAGCCTCGAAATTAGAGGGGCGTATAAAACTTTTTCTTAACTTTCCTATATATATATATATATATATATATATATATATATATATATAGGAACATAATATTACAATTATATAGAGCATTATATAACGGGCAATAGTTTGAAACCTCTAAATTTGGACTAGACTCCATGTGTGATGGAATAAAGTCAAGTCTCACTGTAAGCCTATTTAGAATCATTCTTATTAAAATTTTAATTATGTAAATCAATAGTTATATATAATTAGTATATATTAGCCTTTGACACTTAAAATTGTTAAATATATAATTTATATTACTTAAAAATATTGATTTAGTTAATCTAAAAGAAAGATAATATATTTTAAAAAATTTTATGATTTGATTTAAAGAGTCAATTATAAAATCATTTAGTATAAAATTATTTATAAATTTTGATTTAGTAAATTATAGAGTGGAGTTGACTTAAAAGAGTTTTTAAAGTTAATTTTTTAAGCTATATAATGAAGTAATTCCGGAGAAAAAATACTGAAATTTATGTAACATTTACGCTGATGGGGATGTGATTTGGTTTTACCATAATCTATAACATTAATTGCACCAAATTATTGTGCAAATAAGGTTATAACTCACTTTTAAATACCATATTATAGGTAAACAATACTTAAATTATAATTGTAAATATCTTATTTTAATGGCTATTCCTACTCATAGTATCATTTGCCCTCTTTAAATCTGCAGTACAATGTAAATTTTCGTTACCATTTTAATTTGTATCAACTTTTTGACATAAAAAATTTCTCAGTCCTTTTTTTGTTTTCAGCATCTTTGAGTAATATAGATATCGCTTCTCCAGCTAAAAGAATCAAATATGGAGAAAGTGGGTTACTCAGTCGTGATCCACTAGTGGGGAAGATGCAACCAATGGGTGAGCTATTAATAACAATCGAGAAAGTGACAGATGACAAACAATCCTAATCAAAGCACCCCATCGGTCAGAATATCCGCATGATTTCATAATGTTGAAGAGATAATCTCACTCAAATCTGTCGAAAGCTTTAGACAACAAAATTGGAATTTGGGATTGACTTGGAACCCTCCGGAGTTCAATCTACTCAAGGTTATGGTAAAGCCAAAATTACAGAACTTTTATATAGTAATAAAAGTAGAATTAATAAATCAAAAAGTAACTAATACTTATCAGCATATAAATAAAATATGTCGGCATTGTCCAAAAAATGAGCGACGAAACGGTAGGCAAGCAAGGTATAGTACCTATAGTGGATTGGTCCCCGGTTGTAATCTGCCCGATGGTCAAATCAACGAGTTAAATAAGTAGTACTAGATAAGTCACAATTTTTAAATTTTCTAGAATAGAGTTTACAACTGAGTTTGAGTTGAGTCGGCGAGTTAGCTGAATAAAAAATGAGTTAATTTAGAGCCACGGTTTTAAGAGGAGAAGTTGCCAATGCCTTTGAATTTAAACGACTTGAGACAAAAATTTGTATTGTCTGTGGATCGATAAAACACTAAAAAATATATTACCTTTGTCCACGGGAAAAAAACCGTAGCTTTAAGAAAAAAACCCGTTAACTTTTATATTGTCTATGACTTAATCGTGGGCTTTTATACCTTGGACTATACTGTTGTGGCGGATTGTATCTTCCAAGTTACATTATTTTAACTAGGGTTGCTAAACAGGCGAGCGAGTCGAGCTCAGCTTGTAGTCGAACTCGACTCAAATAGCTCGAAACTCGTTTGAGTTTAATTTGAAATCAAACGAGTTTTAAATATATATAATCAAAATTGACTCAAACATTTATGTTGTTCGAGCTTGACTTGCGCTCAAATACACTTTAACGGTTTAATTTTGAGGAACTCGAAATCAGCTCATTTAGGAACTCGAAACGAGCTCATTTTGGAGTTCAAAACTAACTAATTTGAGATTTCAAAACTAACTTGTTTAGGAACTCAAAACCGGCTTGTTTGGGAGTTCGAAAATAGCTCGATTATAAAGTTGAAAATAATTCATTTAAAAAAGACATCCACATATAGAGATTAAAATTAACAAAAATACACTATTAATGTATTTATATAAAGTATCTCAATAATAAAAGATCTTTTCAAGTTTCAACCATGTTTTAATTTTTTTTACAAAATACTTAAGACACCGATGAATAGTATATATTTCCAAAAATATAAAATGCTTAGAATTGTAAACACAAAATTGAAAAAAAAATTATTAAAATTCTATATTTTATAGCCTTCATCTAATTTAGATAGCTTTTATTTAACCTTCATCCTAGAAAAAATTTAACAAATATCATTCGTTGTGAGATGTTAAATTAAATAAAAATAAATAAATTTTGTATAAAGAATAAATGTATTATTGTATCACCCCTAATAAATAAAGTTTATGGGTGTATTTTAATAACTATCTGAGCCATAACAAGTTAACAAAGAACAAAAGTTGATATTAAAATTTTAATTATACCTTGTGTTTGAATATTTGATACAAAACAGACAAATAAAAATAAATATTAAAGAATTCTATTTCATTTTTGGATCCGAAAAATTAAATATAAAATTAAGATATAATTATACTTCAACTTATTACACAAATGATAATATAATATCAAAATATAAAAAAATCTAAAAATGCAATCACAACCACACAAATAAAAAAGAAAATATCTACTATTAAATAATAAACACTTAGGAATAATATGTTTTACATTGAGTTCTAGTCATCATCATCTTCCCTTTCCACGCGCGGTTGGGGTAGCAATCTCGAGTACAAATGAAAGATTCAAAATCATAAAAGCCTGTACCGTTTGCAACCGATGGAGGGCCCCAGCTTTTGCGTGGCTCTGAACCTTGTGCCCGACCGTTTCACAAACATATATTCATCCTAAAATTCGTGCAACTTCCCGTTTTCATGAGTTTGATTGTCCACAGAATAGCCCATCTGCTTTTGGTGGATCAGCTAATTCAAAAGCTGCAACATCGGCGCCATCAGATTCATTATCATCAAAGTCAAAGTTCCATGCATCAGACATAACTGGATTTCGAGCCAATCTTTGCAATCTTGGTCCAGGATGACTTTGCTTTTCCTGGACTTTGTTTTCTATGTATTCATGTGGTGGACGCTTGTGCTCGCAGTGGAAGCAAACCATGTTTCCCCTGTAGTTTAAGAAGTTGCGTCTGCAAAGCATGAAAATAGGATAAGCCATAACATGCCCATCAAAGGTCATATAGCTAACATACTCAATTGGCCTGAAACAATATATACAAATCAAAGCTTATAGTAGACAATGACAAACATGCTCAGGACACTCCCATTCTCCTGGGAGTAGTTGCCTCTTTGGCCTTTTGGCATCACATGGCAAGCATATGTGTTCTTTGCAAAGTTCATGAAATCACATCTAAAACAAGAACATGCCAATCAATATGCATGAACCATGGAAATGTTGCATATAGCAAAGAAATAATCAAATATCAAATCATAGTCAACTCCTACCATACTCCTATTAAAGTAGACTCCTGCTTGGCTGGGATTATGGGCAGATAAAAATGATAAATCAAGTAAAATGGACAAAAAACTATCATAGCGCACAAGAAAATTGTTCAAAACAAGAAAACAGAATAACAAGCACCCAAAAACGAACTTAATAAACTACGCCAAGAAATAAAGAATATTACTTTGGACACAGCCAATCGCCCTTTCTCATTTCAATGTCATCACGTCGAACTTGTTTCTTTGGTGGTGGTGGAGGGTGCTTAATTTTTGGAGGGGGCTCCTTTCTTATTGGAGGTGGAAGATTTGGATCTATTGGAACAGAGGCGAGCTTTGATCTCTCATATAACAACTTCCGCATAACTGTTTTGATAGATTTATTTGTCATTAACGACTTATTTTCAACTGATACATTTATAGGATCAAATCCATACGTGAGCAACAAACGAATGACATCCACTGTCCTCGCTTCATCTGCTTTACAAGTGAGTAAGTAAGCTTTGCTGCAGGAATTCCTCATGCTACATGCACTACAAACCTAAAGATTACCACGTATGATTGTGTTAAAAAAACAATAAAAAACTAGCCAATATGACTAAGAAAAATCAACAATGCTTGCACTAAATGACGTAACACGGTAGATCAAGCTAGGGTATTACATACATCTCCTTCATTAAGATGAACATATTTCCTCAACACCTTTGCTGAAAAAATCAACTTCCCATCCGTAGAGAAGCATCCGTAGCCCACTAGAGCTTGTATATCCTTCCTTGACAATGGCCTGGCAAAGAAAACCACATCACATTACATACAATGCAATTCAGCTCCTTCAAATGCATGATCTCCTCGAAACAAGTGATCACCATAAACTCACAAATCACATCACCAACCAAACACAACATTTTAGGCATTTTAGGCAGCAGAAATGCACTCTACATTGTCACTTGCTTCCTCTCAGCAAATAAAAACTAAAATTCAACTACATTTACATCAAAAGTTTGATATGACGGAAATTTTGCATTCCACATTGTATCCCCCATGCTAACCTAACCAAAATACGACCACCAACTACATCTGACCAATGCTTTTATCAAGTAAAATGCATAGTTGCAAAAATTGAAATCGGTTTTTGAGAGAGTCACTGAATTAGATCGAATCGGTCTAAATCGGTCAGGAATCGGTTTAGTTAAATCGGTCTAAATTAGTCCTAGGCAAAAATTTTAATTTAGTCAAAATCGGTAGGTTTTAAGTTATAAAACATGTCATTTTGATATTATTGTATATATTATTTTTTATGGTATTTTTATCATATTTTTTAGATTTTTTATTAAATTATTTAGAATTACTTATTATTTTTACTTGAGTCGGATTAGGATTTAATTACTAGAATGCCAGTGCTATTTCTTTTATTTCTTTCCCCTCTTCTCTCCCACACCCACCGCCCTCCATCCCCCGTCGCCGCCGCAGTGCCCCGCCAGCCCTGTCCCGTCCCTCCCTGCTGCCGTCGCCGAGCCCCCCCCCCCTGTGCCCCCGGCCACGCCCTGCACCCCCCACCCCCTGCGCCCCTTGCCCCCGTCACACACTGCGCCCCCCACCCCCCTATACCCTCCGCCCCCACCCCCGCCCTGCCCTGCTCCCCCTGCCACAGCCCCGCCCCACCACCCCCTTCCACCCCTCCAAATCGTCTCCCCTCGCCCCCAGCCCAGCCCCCTGGTCGCCCAGGCGCCGCCCTCGCCACCCCGTACTCCCCCTCCCTGTTTACACTACCGTTTGGAATCGGCCGATTTAGGCCAATTCTGAAATTTGCTCAAATCAGTCTGAATTGGCCGATTCACGAACTGATTTTTATTAAAGCCGATTTACTCATTAAATCGGATCGAAATCCTTCCGATCCTATTTAAATCATCCGATTTCGAGTGGAATCGGCCAATTCCTCCATCTATGGTAAAATGAAATGTAAGCAATCATTTTATTCACTACAACGACTCAAAACATATCCAAGATCACTCATTTGTTAGAGGAGAAAGAGCAGCAAACCTCAAAATGTTGAACTGATCCCAGCCGAAGTTCACACAAGCAGTACGCATTGTGGCAACATCCCTCGTAAAATCGATCCCTTCTTCAACAAAAATAGGGAGATCATCATCCCCCCCATCCACCAAATACGGAATAGCTCTTAGCCAGGAGAGGAAAAGTTGCACTTTGGGAATGCAAGGGAAGTCAGGCTGCGGTCTGGGTGGAGGAGGACAGGATGGGTTGGGGACGGTGGTTGGGATGGATCAGGGACGGCTGCGACAGCAACGGGCGTGGCTATAAGAAGAGGTCGTCTCGGAGAGAAGTTGAAGAGGCGTTTGGGTTGGGGAGAAAATACATGCAAGGGTACTTTTGTAAATAAAATTTAACTCGCTCCCTACTCATATCAATAATAATAAAATAAATCCCAAAAGTACTAAATAAAATCTAATAAAATGGTATACAATTAAATTGAAACAAGCCAATTTAAATTTCTTGATATTTTAAAAAACATAATTTTCTGTTTTTGATTTCTATTATGTGTATATTTGTTCGGTATTTATTTTGTTGGGTTTGATTTAGTGTTTTCCTTTTTTTCATATAAGTATTTTTCATATCATATTATCAACAAACATGGAAGAAAATTTTAATATAAGTGTTCATCCTCTATGAACATTTTTTTTCTTTTTCATAAAATTATGTGATATTTTTATAGATAACTATTAACTAAAAAAGCTGATAACACATGGAAGCACCAATTGTGAAAGAAGAGACGATTAGAAATTAGAGGCTGGGAAGAATCCGAAGAAGTATATTTTAATACAAAATTATATCCCCTTTGTCACATTTTTAAATGTATTTTGAATAGGCAAGTGATATTATATATATTTTTATATTATATTATTTAGTCGAGCCACAAGTCAAGTTCGAGTTATAATCGAGGTTGTGTCGAGTCGAACACTGCACTTGCTCAAGCTTGACTCATAGGATTTGAGTTCGAGCTCGATTATTTAAATGTTAAGTTTCAAGTTGAGTCGAGCCGAACCGAATGTCAAATGTAAACGAGCTGGCTTGCTCAATTAGCATCCTTAATTTTAACCGTGGATTTTTTCTACACAAAGTCCACTTTTTTTTGTTTCGTGGACTAAATAATAATTTTTTGTTATGGCTTTCCACCTACATATATCTACGAATTCAAACCATGGAGAATACTTTTGTATACATTAGAAAAATTCAATTGATAAAATAAACTTGATTACATTTATAATTTCTATTTATATTAGTTTTGATAATTACAAAAAATTTAATTGTGATAAATATTTTAATTATGTAAATAATGAAATAACAAAAAATATACAAAATAACTGATCTATATATTTTCAAAATATTTTTGTTATTGAATTTACTGTCATTGATTTCAAACAATTTTAAATTCATTTTCACATAGTCACCAAGATGATAGATCCTTGGAAATTTTATTGGGTTTGCTTTGCTTTTCGTGAGTTATTCTTTGATATATTCATTGTAATCGAACTGGAAAATTGTTCAATCCTTTGACCAAATGACATCCGGGCAGGTTCGTTTCTTGGTCCAAATTTGGGATGTGACAAAGTATGTATCAGACACTAGCCGAATCAAAAAATAAAAACATTTAAAACATCAATAAAAATTTTACTAACAAATTACAAAGTTTTGTTATCAAAGAAAAAAGGTCACGATTTTTTTTAGTCGTTGGGAAAATTTCATGAAAGTCCAAATTTTTTAAAAACTGTGGAGTAAAATTATGTATTTAGTTGTAGAGAAAAAGATATCAATGTCCACATTTGTCAATAACTGTGTACAATGCATTTTGCCGTGGAGAAAATATTACGAAAAGCAACGTTTATTTAAAACCATGGAGTCATATATGTTTAGGGGTGTGGAGAAACATTTATAAATGTACACATTTGTTAATAACCATGGACTAACATATTTAATCGTCGAGAAAAGTTTTTTAAAATCTATGTATGTCATAAACCATGGAGAAATGTATTTATTTTAGTCCATGGTTCTAATGTTTTTTTTAATTTGTGACATATGTCACGAATTTTGGGGGTGGAGAAAAATTTTCCTGGACTAAACTAGTATTTTTTTGTAATGAAAGTTGTCGGAGGCACGTTGCCTAACCAAATTAAATCGAGTCACTGTAAAAAAAATCACTTTTGCCCACGCAACAACAAGATGTAAAGTATATTCAAGGTTGTGGTGGACTTAGGGTCATGTTTCGGGGAAAGTATAGCCCTTGAAATCATCTTAAAAATTGTAAAAAAATATCTCCAAAGTATTTATACTGTACAATAATATAATTTGTGGACAATATTAATATTGTGGATATACGTGTATTTGAGGCATTATCCCATGATTTTTAGAATTATATTATGGGCATTGATTCCCCTCATGATGGTACAACCATACCAACCTTATATATATGCTCTACCATTTATCATGGGCAAAAGCATTGTTTTTTTTGTTGTGAGTGTTCTATCTTTTGCAATTTGCATTTGCTTAATTAGCTAATTATGTTCTTTTAATTTGTATTTATTTGCACATAGTTATATATTCTCTCCGCCAATCCCACCAGGCATCACACCCAAAATTAAGATATATAACTAAACAGAAATGTTAAATACTTTAAAGTTATAAAAAGCGCATTCATAGAAGCATTAACTAAGAGTACGTAAGAGCACTTATTAATAGTTTGCATCTCCGACGGCTTACGAGCAAAAAGTCCGTAACGGCACTTATTAATAGTTTGCATCTCCGACGGCTTACGAGCAAAGAGTACGTAAGAGCACTTACTAATAGTTTGCATCTCCGACGGCTTACGAGCGTTTTCGACGGTGGGAGAGACAAATAAAACATGCTCACTTTTCTTTATTCAACATCAGATAACAGCTCTTTCACCATCCCTGGATTCACGTTAAAAGCAGCTGCCATAACTTGTGCCGAGAGTGATCTAAAGAGCGACTCCTTCCCAGCGAAATTCCCCAAAATCGGTCTGCACACATATAATAGAAATTAGGAAAATAAAGGAAATTATTTATCAAGCTTCATATCTCAAAATAAACAAACATCAACTTCCTCTAATTGAACAAGAATAAGCGTAGCTAGTTATATATTACTTGGTACTTGCAAACTCAGAGAAGAATTCTAGGCCTTGATCACCCGCAACCAAAGCACCAACGAAGAATCTTGGAGCCACAAACATGCAATCCTTTTCCACCTTAAGCTTCCAACACTCGGTTCCCATTCATGTCCACAATCTCAAGCTTCCCATTTCCCTTTACCACATAAACCATTTCGTTGATCTCCACTCTGGTGGAGTAGCAAGGCCCATTGTGGGCATTTGGTCCGAGCTTCGTCAAGCTCGCGCTCAGACCAATCACCTCAGTTGTGAAGGATGAATTAGCGTCGGCGCCAATTCCCGTCATCCTATGGACTAATCCATGCTCGTACTTTTTGCATGGCTTAGGCATATGCTTGTCCTCTCCTATTTGAACCACTAATTGCCTGTTTGGCTTTTCAGAAGAGTCTGAACCTTGTCTTCCTTAATGTTCCATGCTTGAGCAAGAAGTGAGGGGAAAAGCCGGAGAAGATACCATTAGTCCCGGCCAGGAAGAAGTAGTAGTAGACACCGGGGACATGGGCGTTGGGCGTTACACCCAAGAAGACGACGCTGAACCTGCTTGTGCCATGGTTGTACCACCATGAGTCGGTTCCTTCTCGGACCGGTATGCCGTCACCTTCACTCAGTTTCACAACCTTCTCCTTTCGATCGTCTGCTGATAGAATTCCAACAGTCCCATGTCCTACAATACGAACAAATTAATCAAAGAAACAGTTGAAATTATGAGAGTTTTAATTTAATACAACTTGGAGTCATGCATGTGGCACCAAAAAGACATGGGAATTTTAGCTAGAAAATCCCACTATATGTAGGCAATAGGAATTATTTCAAACGCCTTTGAGCAACAACCAAGGAAGAAAACGAGAGGGAACCTTCAAGAACAAAACCAATCTTAGAGGAGTCGGCATAGTGGGGGATGGCCAGGCTATGGGGCTCCAAGACGAGCTTACCAGCACCAAGCTTTTGTTCAACAAGAATTGGCAGGTCAGAAGGTGACCAAATGCTGTATGAGCCACCACTGCTCTCGTACTGAACTACAGGAAATTTAGGAGAGAACGTAGCTTCCATATTGAATTATATCTATGGAAGAAAATATATGTAGAGATCCAAAGGGAATGAGCAGCAATATTCTGAATTAAGAGGAAATATTGTAGTCGGCAGATCCCTGAGTCTTTGAGGGCATGCGTGCTACTTCTATATAGCAAAAATGTTAGCCATGGCTAATGCAAAGACAAGCGCTAATTAAGCCATAAGACCAAATTAACTTGCAATGTAAACAGCTGCTCTCCAAGGCTTGCTTGGCGGTATTTTTCTTGCATCCTTGCATGACATATTATTATAATTTTGTTGGATTCATGCTCGCGTTGTCGTTGTGGTTGCGTGGTTCTTGAGGTATGTACTAGCTACGGATTCATGTTGTACCACGCGTGGTTTGACGTTTCAACAACGTGAGGTTTTTGCTTCGGCGAAAACAGCTAACTTGAGTTTTTCAGAATATTTGTGACAGCTGAAAATGATGTTACCCACGTACAGACCATGGCTTCTATTCAACAACGTGCGGAACATATTTTTAATATATTTATAAATACATATTTATAAGACATTTAATGTGGATTTTTTTAATATATATATATATATATAGGTAAAGTTTCCCGAGCAAGACATCGAGAAAATTTTATGCTTACAACTCTAAACAAAACACCCTCCAGTTGGGCTTGGCCGCTGATGACATCTACAACAGCCATGCCCGACCAGCAACACATGACCGGAACTTAGCTGTCAACCAATTTTATTTTTTAAAGGTAGGGCCAAATCTGGCTATTGCCAGCTAGATCTAACCGCCAGTGGCTGGACCAGGCTGGCCATATCTAGCCCATAGTGACCGGACCTAATTGGGAGCGCCCAAATCTAGTCCAACGGTGGCGAGATCTAGCCATCGAAGAATTTTTTTAAAAAAAAAAGGTGCAGCCACGTATGGCTGCCGCCGGTCAAGTTCTGCCACCACTAACAATGGTTGTAAAAATCAACTAATTTCGAGTGTAATCAACCAATTTAAATCGGCTCAAAAAGATTCCGCTTCAAAAATATGCAAATCGGTCACAGTAAAAATCAGCCCGTAAATTGGTCGATTTGAGCCGATTTTATCCGATTTTAAGCTGATTTGTAAATCGACCGATTTGAACTGATACATGAGAGTGACGGGGGATGGGGTAGGGGGAGAATTGGGTGGCGAGGCCGATTGGGGGGGGTGTGTGCATGGAGGAATTGGGTGACGGCAAGGCAGCTGGTAGAGGCGTCGACAGGGGTGAAGAAGGGGTGGTACATTAGTGATCGGGAAGAGAGAATCGAGGGAAAAGAAATGGTCGATGGCATTCTCGTAATTAAAAGTTGACTTAAATAAAAAATAATAATTAATTTTAAATAATTTAAAAAATATGAAAAATACTATAAAATAAATAAACACCATTACATCAAAATAAAATATTTTATAACTAATAACCTATTAATTTTGACGGATTCTTATTCAATTTTTAATAAATCGATCCGATTCAATAACTCTCTTCATATCCGATTGAACATTTAATTCCGATTTTTGTAACTATGTTGCTAACTGGACCTAGCCGTCCCCTGGTCAAGTCCATCCTGCAGTAGCCGGATCCGGTCGCGATAGCTACTTTTTTTATAAAGGTGTGGCCTTATCTGGATTAATGGGTGGTTTTTTTTCAACGAGGTAGAGGGTGGGCGATGTTTTCTTTCTTTTTTTTTTTTTTTAGCGGATTAGGTCTCTGGTGTTTTTGTTCTTTTTTTTTCATGTAGGGGAGAGAGGGCGGGCGTTTTTCTTTTTTCTTTGGGGAGAGGGGGGCTTGGTTGATTTGACAAGGAAAAGAGGTAGGCGATATTTTTTTGTTCATTTAAGTTGAGTAATTTTTTTCTAAACAATAGTTTAAATAACTCATTTTTTATTAATTATTTTTTAATAAAATTATATTTGATAAAATTTTTCATCAACTTTATTTTTTGTAATTAATTTATTTTCATTAATTTATTGTACATTTACATTATTTTTACTAATTTATATTTTTGTCTGCACATTGTTTAATGACATCGATACTTACATTAATAAATTATAAAAAAATTGAATTATAATAAATTTATTAAAAAGTAATTTGATTTAAAAGATAAATTAATTAAAAATAGTTATGTCATTACTTCATATTTTAATTACGCGGATTCATTTATATTTGTGTACGGGGTGTGTGTGTATGGAGTCAGGGAGGTTGACAGCCTTGGGTGGCCACAAGCCACCAAAGGCAGGGTGACTTGATTTGACCTCGTTGGAGTAGGGCAGCCGCCCTTGGGTGGCCACAACACAAGTCATCCCGGTCTCAAGTTTGAGGACAGCCAAACCACTCAGCCCAAGGGCAACCGGACCTAGGTAGCCAACTATGGCCACCCTGAAGCTGAAGCTGAGGGGGACCAGGTCACGCCGTCCCAAGGGCAAGGGCCAACCAAAACTAGTCACCAAACGGCAGTTCGGCTGCTACTTGGCAAAATAAAAATTAAAAATATTTTTTTATAGTGTTGGGCAAAGTTTTTATATTTTTTATTTAGTCGAGGGTATTTTAAACAATTCGTACTTCCCCTTATTTTGTAACTACGCCTGATTTTCTAACCACCTAGCAATATATATATATATATATATATATATATATATATATATATATATAAAGAAAATTTTTAAAAAACCTTTCTTTAAAAGAAGAAAACATTCTATAATTAAAAAGAAATAAAAGATAAAGGTAAAAGGGTAATAAATAAAAACTTAAATAAAATAAACCTCAAATTAGTAAAACTAGACTAATAATATGTTGGGATTGTGGTCAATTTAGACATAATAAGAATTAATATAAATTAAGAAAGAAAATTAAGGAACTTAATATTCTAGATGAAGAAAAAGTATATATATATATATTGAAATTTATTAAAAATTTATTAATTTGAAAACCCATATTAATTTAATCAATTAATCAAATGATTAATTAATTTATATTGACATAAATAGTCTTTCTTAATTAGAATAAGACTTCCATTGAAATTATATAAATTTATGAAAGTGTTTTTTACCATAAAGGGGAGAAAATTTTTTGATATTATTGGATGGTGGAAAAATCAGGCATAATTACCAAAAAAGGTGAAAATGTGAATTGTCTAAAATGCTCTCAAATAAATCAATTCAACACAATTTTATGAAATTTTTTTTTAAAAAACTTATACAATGGCGGCCAGTTGCCCTTAGCCAAAGGTAGCACCCAAATCCAATAGCCCCTTGGCCTCGAGCAGCCAAATTAAACCATGGTTGCATAAATCGAAATCGAAATCGGTTTCAAAGGAAATTAGATTTGGAATCGGAATCAATCTAAATCGGACAGGAATCAGTTCAATTGAATCGGTCTGAATAGGTCTAAATCGGTCATTTATAATAATTTGACAACTCATAACATAAATATATAAAAATTAGATAATGATGTCATTTTGATATTATTGTGTGTATTATATTTTATGATATTTTTAAATTTTTTTTAGATTTTTTTTGAATTATTTAGAGTTAATTATTATTTTCGACTTGAGTCGAACACGAGTCAAGTTTTAATTACGAGATTGCCACTAAGTATTATTTCTTTCCCTCGCCCTTTCTCCCCGCATTCGCCCTCCTTCCCCGTCGCCACCACCGGTGCCGGGCACCCCCTCCTCCCCAGACCAGCCCCCTCCCCCCAAACCCGCCCCGCCCCGCCCTGTCCTTCCCCGCCGCCGCCCCACCCCGCCGCGCCCTGCCCCCTGGGCCCAGAATCGGCCGATTTGGGCCGATTCCGAATCGGCCGATTCACGGACCGCTTCAGATGAAAACCGATTCAATGGGTTTTTTGAATCGGTTTTCCTCCTATCCGAGTAGAATCGGCCGATTCCAATTCGGAATAGGCAATTTATGCAACCCGGGATTAAACTAATCTAAACCTCACCGCCCCAAGGCCTTAGATCACCTAGATATAGCCATCCCTTGGTCTTGGGCATGTCTGAGTAGGTAGACCTGCCTGCCCCTTGACCTTGGGCGGCAGCCCTCAATGAAGGTGGTCAAACTTAGCCGCCCTTGGTCGAGGCCACCTTAGCTTATGATGGCCAGACCTAGACCACCTTGAATTAGGGTAGCTAGACCTTGGCTAGGGTTTCCAAATCTGGCCGCCTTGAGGTCGTGGGCGACCGGGATATGTGGCCACCCAATGGCAGTCCACCATCGTTCAAAAAAAAAATTTGTAGTAATTGTCGGTTGGTTTTTTTACTTGTTTCTATTTTATTATAACCAACCCAGTGGTAGTTTTGTCACTATAAAGAAAATTCTCATTTTTGTTAACTAGGCCTGATTTTCCCGCAACTTAGTTATATCAACAAAATATTCTCTTTTTCTAGTAAAACGCTCTTTATACAATATTATAATAAGAAATGCACTTTGCTGAAATAGAAATTACTCAGAATTACTTAAAATAAAATAAAATATTACTTAATTTATATTAATCCACGATGTTGTATTTAAAATAAGATTTACTATGAAATTAGAAATTCATATTTATAATGTCATACTTAGAATAAGACTCCTATTTAAGTTAAAAATTATGAAAAAAAACTTCTGCAATGAGTGGAATTTAAGTTCTATATTTGAAATAAAATTCTTGGTTAAAGTCTAAATTTATTAAGAAAAAGAGATTAACTTACATCATTTAGAAAATTAGGCGTATCACATAGACCTTTAAGAAATAATAGGAAATATAAAACTCGTAACTCAAGTCAGAGTTTTATATTAGTAATCAATCGGTTCAACCGTCAGTTTAAGTCGAGTGAGTTTCATGACACGTGTGCTAAGCCGAGGCTGGCCATGCGTTGTGAGCGATGAGGTTCAAGTATATCAGATCATATAATGATAATGTCAGAAAAATATTGAGAAATGAGTTATGAGAATATATGATAGTGTGTTTTTTTTTTATGTATTTAATCATACAATTATTTTTGGGTCAAATAACACATTCGGATGGTGGATTATTAGTTATAAAACATTTCATTTCAATGTTATGGAGTGAATTATATTTTATGGTATTTTTTTCATAATTTTCTTGATTTCTTTTAAAATTTATTAGGAGCTAGTTATTATTTTTTATTTTAGTTGGAGTCAAGTAAATTTATAATTGCGAATTCGCCACCCAACCCTTCACCCTGACGTTTTCCCTTCCCTCATCCCGATCGTCACCCCGACGCAGCTGCCGATGCCACCTCCGGTTGCAGCACCACCACCAAGCTCTATCAAACCTCCGTCAGGCCCCCCCTACTGCACTCTGCTGAAGCTGGTCCAAGGCCGATCGGCGATCTCAATTGGGCGTCACTGACCCCAACAACCACGGGTGACGTCGCCGGCAACCAATGCCGCCACTGTCGCCGGCAACCATCGCCGCCACCGTCATCCTCTCCATCACCGTAGTCATGTCGAGCTCGCCATGCCGGTGTTGACCCAAAGCCTTGACCACCTCGCTAGAAAAGTCGCTGGAAGCCGCTAGGAAACCGAATTTGCTAGAATTCGCAAGATTTTTGTCGAATTCATCCAACCAAACCCAATCGAACTTTAGACATTGTTGGGTGCCAAATTCGATATCTGAATTGCACGGCAAACCCTAGTCATCATGATCGCCGACGACACGAGGTATAATTAACTATGACCTAATTATTTTAAATTAATAATTATTAGCACAACATACTAGGATTTGATTGATTAACATAGTAAAATATTATTTATTGTAAATAAAAATAAATTTGCTTGATTCGAATGATATGAAATAAATGCTAATTAACTGATTAAATAAATTAAGTATGAATTGTTAATTAACTGCAATGTAAATTAGGAAATCATGATGTGAATCGATGTGAATGCTTGATATGAGTATGTTAGTTAGGATGTGTGAATACGTAATTTAGATAGTAGGCGGAAGCTCTTAAATTTGATAGGTAAGTACGAAGTAGGAGTTCGCCGCCTAGGCGCGTGGACATGATTGGAGCTTCTACCAAGTCCGTTTAGAACTCATTTTTTATTTGACCTTCTCACTCTATCGTGATTTAATTTAACAGGTAAGCGGATTTGTCAAGTGGCAGATTTATCATATCCCACTCCACACGGGCCATTTAGTGGTATGAATTTTCAAATTAATAACCCTCGAAGATGAAATCTTTCAAGTTTATTTTAGAAAACTCAGATCCAGATCATAATTCCTTCAGGCCTACTGTATTATAATCCCTACCCAGATTTATGTATGTATAATTTTCTCGGTTTTCTAGTAAGATGTGAAACAAGGAAAAGTCGACTCACGCACACTGCAAGTGATTGCACGTGCCAGTCAAAGTTGGATCTAGATTGGTGAACGGGTCATTCAATTCCCAAGGGATCATGACAACTTCACATTTTAAATTTCTCAAATCCGGAAAAGTGTAGACGATTACAAGTATTGCAATGCAGTACATATCTAAACTTGTAGATTCAAAGGATATTGAAGGTGTCTGCTTGAGAATACTCAGACTCTGTGCTCAGGGCCAAGAGTTATACGGAGGATGTAGAGGGCTTTAAGATAATTAATTTTTTTGAGCGTGAGATAGTTTGAAACTATCAAGGCATCTGACGAACCAAAAGGGTCATTCTCAAGTCAAGGTTGATGACTCCTAATTAGTGCCATTATGAATGATTCTAACGAAAAAGTATATGATTAATTTCATTTAACTTGAGAGTCAGCTCTCATGTGCCAGTTTAATTATGTAATTATTTTTGAACCAGTAACACTCGTTGCTGACTTTTTTATATTATATATGTATGTGAAAACCTAAATGATTGAGCACTATCGGGACTGCGGAGGAGCAGCAATGTAACTTACACACATGTACCTGCCGAGATAAAATGACAATGTGTTGTGATAATCTGCTATGCATTTTATTATGAGTGATGATATGATGGTGATTGCAGGAATTATTACATAAAAATTATGATATGATATGATATGTGAATGTTGATTATTATGCATAGAATGGAATATGATGAGCTAATGGGGTCAAGACACAACTCAGGAAATGAAAAATAATGTGAATGTTGTGTGAAAGTACAATGTTTTGAGCACTATTTTACGTTTTTACAGTATATATATATATATATATATATATATATATATATATATATATGTTGTTGAAAGGCTGGTCCATGTTGCATTTTAAAAATTAAAAACTTTTAATGAGTTTATATTGTTTTTGAATATGGATTGTATATCATAGCATTTATTTATAACAATGTTAGAATCTAAATAAATCATTCATGCATTGAATGTTTGCATCACCATCTTCAGACATCGAGAATAGATCCAAATTGGTTTGATCGAATTAAGCAGATTAACAAACAGTTCGATGGCTGGTAACATTTCTGGTCTAATTTGCGTGTGAACCAAATTGGGGTGTCACAAGATAGTTAAAAAGTAAAGTGAAAATTAACTACAACATTAGGAGCCCTCTACTTCAACATTTTATATGAAAGTAGTTGATCAAGTTCTTTTCATCATGTTTCTGCCTTTCTTGTCTTGTTGTTGATTCTAGTCTCATAATAACTCTATGGGCCTATTAATATTTATTTAATTTTAATGTTATAATATTAGTATTTACTATATGAAAACTTTGAAGTGTAATGCTACCTGATTTTTAGAAATCGTTAAAAAAATAGTATATATTCTACTTATATATATTTAGAATCATATTATTCGAATGGAAAATTGTTACTTAATAATACATATATAATTTAAGTCTTTACATGTTTTCCGTATAAGATTTTTACATTTTATGATTTCTATTTATTTTTTATTGTTATTTTATAATTCTATCCGAGTTAAAAAATTTTAAAAATGATAAATTCCATTGAAATATTAAAATTTTAGTCAAATCAAAATTATTTACTTATTGATAATTAAAACTTTTACTTATTTTGACATAAACTAAAAATTATTTTCAATGTTTTCATATAACCTTTGTCTTCTAAAATGGGATATTTTATGTTAAAACTAAATATTTATTAATTTTTTGTTTAAAATTAATAATTACTCATATTTCTTAAAAGAGTTTTTTACTAGAAAAAGGAGGTTTGTTATTATCGAGTGGCAGAAAAAAGGAAATCTTTTTTATAAAGATAAAACTACCATCTAAATAATATTTTTTAAGAAAAATTTTGAAATGACCACCCGCAATAGTGGCGTCAACAACCTGGCCACCGCCACCCCAAGCCTAGTGCAGCCAAATTAGGTCACCCCCAAGCTTGGATAGGATGGCGGCTCCTTCAAAAAAAAGTTATTTTTTATTCTTTTTCATGTTCTTTTAGTTTATTTTAATTTTTTAAGAGAGATATTTTAGACAATATTCTTTTCTAGTAATTAGGCCTATTTTCCCCTGTTTGATAATATTGAAAAAATTCCTCTTCTAGTACAATTTTTTTAGAATTTAATTTTATATATTATTAATAACTTTTAAATATGCCCCTGGTCGCGTATCGAGGGGCCTTTTGTCTGGTTATTTGAAGTGCGTGATACATGGTAGACCGAGGAGAATTTTCTTTTGGTATAGTATTAAAAAAGTAAGGCGGTTAGCCACTAATCAAAATAGACTTTCATACATACACATTTGGTAAGAGATGTATCAAATGAGGTAAGAATTACTTTTTATGAATCAAAAATCCTTCAAAAGGGTACTGCTAGGAAAACGATTAAAGATTAAGATTATGATTTTGTTGATCGATGATAATCGACACTTGATTTTTCACGGGTAGCAGTGTCACCATTCATGTTGCTAATGATCTGAATGGTAAGAAAGCGTTGGTAAAATGGCACGAGAAACATGTAAAATATACCTTCCGCCCGGTTTTGTGCCTGCATGCCGAGCTAGCTTTCTCATATATTATACTTTATAGATAGATTTTGATTTTAAAAGATGGATTCTAATTAAATGAAAAGATAAAGTATAAAATAATTAGATTTATTTTTATTGTATTTTGATTAATTAAACGTCTTATTTTTAATGAGAGCACGATTTTAATTAAATTTCTCATTTGTACCTCGACAAAAGCAACACCGCAACAATAGTACACCTTAAATTTTAATAACAGAGTGGGACTTTAATGTCCACGATGGGGTTGGATGTGCAACCAGATCCGTACATTGTACCTACTAGACCTCACTAATAGCCCATATGGATTTATGACATGATTACTAGGCCCAGAAGCCCATTCAAAGTTCACTACATATCTAAGGCCCAACCATAAGTTCAAAGCCCGACTCTATTATTTTGGAGGGAGCCATGTTAGGAGGAGTTTGAAAGATTTTAAGGAATGAGTCATGGAAAAAATATGGAAGAAGTGAAGTCATACATGGTTTATAATTAATAGGATATATCCATTTATGGGAAATGAGGAAGAAAATCAGAATTTTAGAAGTTGGTAGAGGGAGAAGAATACTATTATATCCTCATCAAGCTATCCCCCATGCAAGCAAAGTAGACCATGTCACGTAGGTATTTTCTTTTTCATCTTTGTGTTAAAGGCTTATTCATTTGCTTCAAGATCACTCAATCATGATATGTAAAAAACCAGCAATTTGAAAATGGTGTAAGTATTAAAATATCACAATATTTCTTTCTCACTTGTCCAACTGATGGGGAGAAAATCATTTCTTTTACATATCTACCCAATTGATCGATTGTTGATGAAATAATACAAAAAAAAGTCTTTATATATCTGACAGAAAAAAATCTCCAGAGGATAATCGATAAGACTATAAAAATAAACATATAATATAATACAAATAAATATTATAGATAAACTTTATAGAAAAATTATTAATCAAATGTACTATAATTTAATTTATTTAAATTTACATTAAATTCAAAATCACTTTATCATAATCAAATATAAAAATAATAAGTACTTGAATATCATATAAAATCGTGTGTGCATCGCACACGCAAACAATTAATTATATATATATATATATATATATATATATATATATATATATATAGGTTACTGTGAGTAGTATACTCGACCAAATTTTATAAAATTTGGGTGTGTTTATTTTAAACTTTGATGATTGAGTTTCTTTTTCTAAAGCTAATTGTTAAAATTTATATGATGATATCCAACGCAAACAAATGTGCTACTGTGGAGGGGGCAAGTATAACTCTCTTCAGACTTCCATAAATCCATTCCATCGACACTACATAGCTCGTTACCGTCTTTTATAGGAATTGGGCCTACACTCCAAGCCCATCGGGCCCATAACCAATGCGACTACCTTAAACATCTTCCCCCTTTTGTCCCTTTCCCGATTTCGACCATCGCCTCCTACACTCTCCACAAAGCCACACTGCTATTTACCATAATGCCGCTCCTCCTCCTTCTCCACCTCGCCGCCGCCGTCGCCTACTCGCCGCTCACCGAGTGGAGGCCGGGGAGGGCGACGTTCTACGCGGCGGTGGAGCCCGGCGACCCTGTCGGCGGAGCGTGCGGCTACGGCGACCTCGTGAAGGCCGGGTACGGCATGGCAACAGCTGCGCTGAGCGGGGCGCTGTTCGAGCGGGGTGCTGTCTGCGGGGCATGCTTCGAGATCCGGTGCGTGGAGGACCTCCGGTGATGCATACCCGGGACATCTATCATTGTCACGGCCACCAACTACTGTGCCTCCAACTATGGCCTTCCAGGCGACGCCGGCGGCCACTGCAACCATCCCAACCGTCACTTCGTCATGCCAATTGCCGCTTTTGAGAAGATCGCCCAGTGGAAGGCAGGAAACATGCCTGTCCAGTACCGCAGGTTAGTTCAACTTCCCATCTTTTCTGCTCATCCCTTGTTTGAGCTTTGTCGCCGGCGATGGAATGATAGATCTTCGCCATCGGAAAGCTGAATCTCCATGATGGCTGGTCTGCCCTGTCGGCGGGGGAGAGTAGCAGGCGGTAACTTTAAGCTTCAACTTCGATGAAGTGGCAAAGTAGGGGCAAAACGATTGACCCGGATCAAACCATTTTCAAACTTCAAATTGGCTGCGTGTAACGACGGGTGTTAATTTTAGGAAAGTCGAATTTAATTTATATTTATATTTAATTCGAATAATTTATAATTTATTTAAACTTAATTTAAGATCGAATAAATTTTACACATAAACTTAAAATTCGATTTAAATATTTTTTATATAATTAAATTTGAATATACTTAAATTATTTAATTTTTTTAAATTCGAATTTAAAACCCGTTGAAAATCCCTCACGTAAAACCCACAGCACGTAGTCTACAGGTAAAGAGTAAGAAGGTAACCACCCCCGAAAAAAGAAAAAATTGGATTGTTACTTCAGAAAAAAGCGTGCTTCGCCTAAGTTACTTTGAAAAAAACAAAAGGTGGGAAACACGAACGATGCGAGATTAGACAACAATTAGTATTTCTTTGGAAACAACCCGTGTTTACTCACGAGGCTTCCACGAAGATTAGCCAACGTGCGCACACAAACGTTAGCAGAGTCATTAAGCGCAATTTTAATTTCGACAAGCACCCAAGACATTTACACCTACGATAATCCATAGACAGGGACCGAGTAAATCAGAGTATGATTCACAGGTCCAAATCCCACCTACTACAAACAACAGAAACATAGAGCCCTAACTTCAATTGCCAATACGACCAAAACCCCATATCCGTTGCCGATCCAGCAGACACCCCGCTCAGCCGCCGAACCCGTAGAGGGTCCTGCCCTGGCGCTTGAGCGCGTAGACGACATCCATCGCAGTGACCGTCTTCCTCCTGGCATGCTCCGTATAGGTCACGGCGTCGCGAATGACATTCTCGAGGAAGATCTTCAACACGCCACGCGTCTCCTCATAGATGAGGCCGGAGATGCGCTTCACGCCGCCGCGGCGGGCTAGGCGGCGGATGGCCGGCTTGGTGATGCCCTGGATGTTGTCCCGGAGGACCTTCCGGTGGCGCTTGGCGCCGCCTTTACCCAGCCCCTTGCCGCCCTTGCCGCGCCCAGACATCGCCGACGACGGTGGCAAACACAGATGAGACGGATGTTGTCGGTTGATTGGTGAGGTTTGGATTTGTGAGGTAAATCGGATGGTTGTGGGGGTTTGTATATATAGAGGAGGATTGGGATTTGAACGCCTTGGTGGGGTGGGATTGGCGATCCATGGGTAGGAGAAGGGTGGCCGTTCGATTGGAGATGTATGGTGGTGAATATGTCTGGTTTTTGCGTGGGAGACGCGGATCGATGACGTGGCGCAAATTTGTGTTTCTTTTCACGCGCCCAATCTTTTGCCCTTTGGCGGCTCCTGTGGAAGGAATTTTTCTCCCCCTTGCGCTTTTTGAGTCGCATGTGTTCACACTCCCAATATTGAATTGAAATACTCGTCAAAGAACCATAATAGTGTGCACTTCATTATTTAAATTAAACAATTAATAAAAAATAAATAAACATGTATATATTAAAATTAATTTAAAAATTATTAATCTAATAGGGATTTCTAGTTCATTTAAATTATAATACAAGAGTCTCCTAATAATAATTAAAATAATAACAATCTTAAAATATAAGTATATGTAATTAAGACTGCCTAAAAATAATAAATAATAAGGACTAATTTTTATAAACAAGAGCTGCATGTAAATTTTTTTATTTTTTTAATATGTTTGGTTTTAATAGAAATTTTTATACATTCTTGTGATTATTAATAAAATATCGTAAGAAGTGCGTAGTTTATAAAATAATATTTAACAGATTACAATTATCAATAGAGTTTTGTTGAGCATTTGAGAAAAATGAAATGAGGTGACTTTTTTTATATATTTTGTAAGGTTAAGTGAAAACTGCATCTGACCACTTTATATTTTCAAACGTACAACCAAAAAGTTTAATTTTTATTTATTAGACTATTGCCATTATAATCTTATTTAAAAAATAAAATAAAATACAAGACACCCAAAAATCTCATTTTAAGGCTTACTGGGAAGGGGAAGCAAAAAGGAGAGGGGACGTGCACAAGTCCACACCGTTATGGCCTACTATGAAAAAGGTCATTTATTAAGCAAGTCGAGCCCAGTCCTGTTAGCTTCAACATGTTTGCCTTCAAGTTTGATTCAAATTAATTATTATTAAAGTTAATTTTAATTATGATCAACTTTAAGTTTGTTTGATTAATATTTACTAATACTCTTCTTTCTTATAATTCATTATGAAACTTAACTTTTATAATCAAAATATCTCAAATTAACATGACTATGTATAAAAAAATTTTAATCAAGTGCTTTTTTTCTAACAAATGGAAGATATCTTTTAAATTTATCAAAATGGTAGTAAAATAATGGCTAAAATATTTGAATGGATTTGAATTGTCTTAAATGCATTGACATAAACGAAGGTTGGGTTAGAGAAATAAAAAAGAAGAAGCTTAGTATCGGTTGTTGGTGCTGATATAAAAATTTTATGAGCTTTCAAATTTAGCCACTCATTTAAATCATAAGCCTTTAGTATTTCTCTAATATAAATAAAAATACTTTCATCATCAAAGTGTCAATGCAATCCAATGGCTAATATTAAAGTCAGCACCAAATGTAGATAGATTTAGTCGATACTAATTATTCTCATAAAAAGTTATTTAAAACAAACAAGCCTATCAAGAGCTTCCTAAATGTGGGTGGCTACAAGAGGTAGGTTTCGAGTGGATCCAACTCCCTGATGGCCATATGTACTAGATGTTAGCTGTGGTCGACATTAAAATAATTTTTTTAAAAAGTTTTAAAATACATAATTTGTGTCGATCATTTTAATTTGTGATTTTAACAAAATGTTAACCTAGATCGTTATTTGCAATTACATAGACTTTCCGCTTTGCTGGTAATTATTATTGATTTTTTTACAATCTTATAATACTAAAAAATATCCTTCAATTAAAAAATATTTAATCGTACATTTTTTAATTTAAAATTGTCATTATACAATGCTATTTTATAATAATAATTTAATTAAACATCCACAGATACATACAATTATGGCCTACCATGAAAAGGGTCATTCATCAAGCGAGTGGAGCCGAGTCTTTAGCTTATTTGCCTTCAAGTTTGATTTAAATTAATTAACATTCAAGTTGATTTTTCAAGTTTGATTCAAATTAATTAACATTCAAGTTGATTTCAATTGTGGTCAGCTTTAAACTTGTTTGATTCATATTTATTAATACTATTATTTTTCATAATTTTTCAAAAAATTTAACTTTTATAATCAAAATATCTCAAATTAACATGACTATGTATAAAAAAATTTTAATCGCAACCTTTTTTCTAAAAAATGGAAGATATCTTTTAAAATTATCAAAAATGGAGGTAAAATAAATTACTAAAATACTTGACATAAATGAAGGTTGGGTTTGATAAATAAAAAATGAGGAAACTTAGTATCAATTGTTGTTGCTGATATATAAATATCAAAGGCTTTTAAATCTGACTACTCATTTAAATCATTCCAGTTTTTTAATATGGGTAAAAATTCCCTCATCATTAAACTATCTTTGTAATCTAACAATTAATATTAAAGTTGTAAAACCTCAGCTTCGAATTAGGGTTTTACTTATTATTTTGCCCTATTCATGTCAGTCTCGAATCGGTTCAAGTCAATTCAGCTTTCAGGCCATGAGCGTGGAGATCAGATTGCCGTATGAATATGCTATAGAGGCTAAGTATACCCAATATACATGCTACAGGACAATATAAGTTATTAGTGTATATATAAAGTATATAGATTGTTTTTACATGTAGTAACTTAGGATTTTAAAGCAACATCTATGTCAATGCAGCATTTAATATTCATTTAGGCTTTTAGACCATCTCTTTTATATCCATCTCAGAGATTTTGGATTGCCAAATTGCACTTTGTGGGCCGAGTTTGATTTGAGTCTCAAATCTCCATCAAATTGACATCAAAGTTTCATGGCTCATTTAATTTTTTTTATCTTGATTTTTATCTATGGAGTCACTTTAAAACTTCAATTCAGTTTTGACTTTTGTTCGCATCGATATGAGCTTTATATATATATATATATATATATATATAGTATATAGTATACTCTAAATGGACCTTAGCAGGCCCACGAGTTGTTGGGTGTTTAGATTGTGCCACGGGGCAAGATTTGAGCCATCCATGTCAGCCTTAGCTTTTATTCGGTTATTTTTTTCGAAATTTCTCCACTATTTTAGATTTTTTACCATAGTGCCACAACTACTTTGGGCTGTTGCTGACGAGTCTTTGGCCCTCTTTCGGTCACCGGACCAGTACAATCATGACCACCGCACGGCCGGCGCCGGCTATCGATCTACACTTGTCACCACCACTGCAGTCGCCGCCAGCGATGGCTTTTGTTCACATGGTTTCCACCACCCAGCCGCCTTTCGGGCAGTTTTCTAGCACCTGTGAGCCTCCTCCGATGAGGCCAACCACCAATATAGCTTCCTCTCATTGAGATCTTCCATTTCAGATTAGCCCCGACCTCCGTCGTGACAACGATCAGTGTCTGTGACTCGCACTTACCTAACAGCATTTCCAATACTTTTTGGCTGTTTTCCTGCCAAACACCGCCGACCTTCTCCCCAGACATCTTCCCCGTCTCCCTGGCCGTCAATCCCAACCGATGGCAACTCCAGCCTCACTGCCATTGGCGATTTCCAGTAATGGGCACCGCCGGCCATTTGGTGCTTGTTTGTCTTGTCGCATTTGCACATGCCTCATCCATCCTACCAGCAATCTTGTTTGCAGTAGGAACCTTACCTTGTTTGCTTGTCCATCGCCCGTGTCCGTGTCAACTAAGTCCAGCCCAGTCCATTGACTCAGCCGAGTCAACTCTGTTGGAGTTGATCTGACTCGCCCAGTTGATTAGACATTCATTTTCAACCATTTTCAATTGTTTTTTGACTGTTTTCGATAATTCGAGAGTCCCTATATTAGTTTAAATGCACATTTATATTATTTAGTATATTTTGATAATATGAATGTTATTTATTTATTTATTTATTATTATTATTATTATTTATTTCTAGTTATTTCTATATTAGTCGATTACGAGGAATGCTTGTATGATTATTTATTATTATTGATGAAGTATTTATTTGTTGATATTATTCTTGTTCATGCTTATCTTATTTAATTTAATTAATTGATTAATTATTATTTATTTGCCCGCTCACATTATTATTTATATGTGTTTAGTGGTATATTTGTATATTTGATATTTATATTAATATTATTTGAGATTAATTGTTATTAATTATTTGTTCAATTATTTACTTAATTAATTATTGTTTATTCATTTATTGATTTAGTGTATGTGTTAATATTTACTCGGCCTTTAATCGCATATTTATTTAGTGTTAATTGTATTATTATCGTTATTCATGAATAGTGTTTTATTTATTTTATGTATTTATTATTCATCCATATAGTTATGAGTTTATTTATTTGTTTAGTTATTCATTGTTTAATTAATTGTTTATTTTCATGGGCATTTAAAATGTTATCTATTATTTATTATTTTTCTTGATATTACTTGTTCATTATTATTTTTAGTATAATTATTTTATTTATTTGACTTATTTTATTTATTTATTTATTGTTTGCACATGTCTAGTTTTGTGTGTCGAGTATTTAGTTGTGGATATGTTTAGCATTAACCCTTATTGTAATCATCCATCATGTAGAGTTAGTCCATTACTTAACAAGTGGGTTTCGATATAGCTTTCAGAGTTTGAGCTCGCTTAGATGTGCTATTGCGCTTGGAGCTTCGACTATATATCCATTAGGATTTTTCTCAAATTTACCGCTCTAACCTATCGTGGATTTGATTTCCAAATTGCAGGACATATTGAGTGGCTATTTTAGCGAACCTCACTTAACACAGGTCATATAGACATATTTTACTTCCATGATTAATAACTCTCGATGATAAGATCCATCGTGTTATTTTTTAACTTAGCTCCACCCCATGTTACCTTCGATCCCACTTATATGATTCCCTTCCTAGCCCTATATAGTTTTCATCAAATTTTAAAGAGATAAAAGTTGGTGAATTTGACCTAGTGTACCATAAGCGGGCAAATACGTAGGTCGCCATGGGCTCTAGATTAGTAAGAGGGTTGTTTTATTCCCAAGAAATCCTAACATCTCTATGTCTTAACCTTCCTCACACTCATGTAGACCGATACTGTTGTATACAACACATGTTTAGATTTATGGTATTAGAGGTATTAAATGCGACTCGGCCTTTGTGCTTTGGGCTGGGAGTTATACAAAGGTAAGGAGAGGGCTTAGATTATGTGTTTTTTTCAAGAGTAGAGCCAGTTATTACCGAAAGAGGCATTTATCGAGAATGGCATAACACCAATTCAATTCGGGATGATAGCAAGTATGCAACTTGATGACATCTCAATAGATGCCCTTTGAGTGTTCTCATGGAGATTATATATAGTTTTTCTTCATTGTGGAATATTAGATTCTATTTGCCAGTTTGTACTAGTCATTTTCTGGACGAGTAACACTTATTATATGTATATATCTTGTGTTCCTATGTTTTAAGTTGTTTTTGGTTGAAGGATAGATAAATGCTATACACATACTTGAGCTCAGTGCGCTATTATTTTCTTTCGTTCTTTTCTTTATATTGATGTGTGTTCATGTATTTTCTTAATGTATTGTGATGTATTTTTTTTCTCAAGACACCAAGAGGGTTGTTTCGACCCATTTCTTATTCAAGTCATGTACATTAATTAATTTAGACATGACTCAACTCAATCGTAACAGTTTTGATCTAGTTTATAGGTGAATCAAAATTAAGGTATTACAAAAGTCAACTTAAGTAGTTATTCACATAAAAAAACTTATTAAAAAAAGTATGCCAAGACATTCGAACAACTGGATGTGGCCACCCTATTGTTTAGGGTGGATGCTAGGGGTAGGGTTCAAGTATATCCACCACCCCGAAGGCCATAGGTGTTGGATGGCAGTTGTCGCAATTTAGGTTGATCATTTTAATTTTTTGATTAAACCCAATGTTAACCTAGATGGCTCTTTTGCAATTATGTAGAGTTTCCCCTTTGATGGTAATTAGAATTGATTTTTTCACCACCTTATAATATATTAAATTATCATCCGACAAAAAATATTTAATCATGCATTTTTTATTTAAAATTATAATTATACAATACAATTTTATATTAATTTAATTAGAGCTATGGAAAGAAATTCCAATATGTATATGGTCAAAAATTGTATTCTTCAAATTTTAAGTTGAGCATAATTTAGCTAAGCACAACTCATTCAAGAGTTGAACTTTAAATTAATTTTTTTAAGGAAAATACCATAAATAACCAAGTTTTAATATTTTCTATCACAAATATTCAAAAGTTTAAATATAATCACATTTAAATTTTTATTTTATATATAGCCAAATTATATATTTTAAGAATATTTGACTCATATGTCAATTTTTTTATGTTTATATATAACGTTAATAAAAATTATAACTTATATTTATTGTTTGCTTCAGCATTAATAAAAATAAATTTTATGGGTATTTTTATAATTAAATAAAAAAAGTGATGATATTTTGTTATAATTGATTTGAAAATTTTAAAAATAATTTTGCAAATTAGAGTATTTTTTAAAGAAAAATTTGATGTGGGGATATTAATGATATTTTCCCATTGTTTTTCTAACCTAAGCGCCAAACTAAATTGAGCCAAACCGAGAGAGTCAACCGAGCCGACTTCGCTTCTGTCGTAAGTGACGCAGATAAATAAACATTTACTAAGTTGTAACCGATCGTCCGGCCTGTTGTCGACGCCGATTCCTATTAACTCTCCCTGGTCATCGACTTCTACACGCCCCTCCTCTTCTCCGGCGTTAGATATTCAACGCCTCCACCGCCTGCCGGCGGACCGATCTCTGTCTCCGCCCTGGATGGTCGGAGAGGTGAAGCATGGATGTAGGCACCGATGCTCAGAAGTTGGTATGGGGCGGTGCGATTCCCCTCGAAATCCATCTTCACGACTCCGAAATCACCGCCCTTTCCCCTCCCCATCATCTTCTGGTCTGCTCCTTTTGACTACACCGATCTATTTTTTTAGATTTTTCTTTTCATGCTTGTGTTTGTTTGATTGATTTGTGGCGCGCGTGATGAATGTGGTGGATCACTGTTCTGCCTATGAGTTGGCAATCTCCATATATATATAGTTTTTCATCTCAGTGCTTGTCTTGAATTGTTTGATCTAGAATACACGGTTTTTGTCCGTGCGGAAAGTAGTTATCTTTGTTCATGTTGCCACTATTTGTTAGTCTGTTAGGCCTCCATCTTGTATGGTGACAGTTATATTTGTGGGCGGCACTTCACATTGTTTTTATGAATTAGTACCTTATTAATTGATATGTTTTTGTTTATGTATAGATGCATTAAGGTTTTAGTTTACAGTATTTGTTTGGCTGTTAATTGTTAGTCTGAACTAGCACCTTCTTGTAGGTGTTAGGTCCTCGGGTTGGGTACCTACCGCTGTTGGCGCCTCTTTTAAAGGCTCACTTCAGTAATTCCCTCCCGCCCGTGGTTGACAATATTTGGTTTGACTACAAAGGACTGCCACTGAAATGGTACATGTATTCTCCTATTAGTTTTTTACTCGATTGTGATGCATTATGCTGGAGTATTGAAGAAAATGTAGTGAATAATTTCATTTTACTCGGGCAGTGATTCTGATGTAGTTTCACTGTATGATAGTTTCCTTTTCCCCTATTTTCTCTTTAGTGCAACTTCTTTTCGTTGAATAGGTTAATGATTACTGCAAAATTGCTACCGAGCATTTTCCAAACATGATTTTTTTTCCAATTTCATGTTTATTGAAACAATGCAGTGTCTTCTATCTTAGGTATATTCCCACCGGGGTTCTTTTCGACCTTCTATGTGCCGAACCTGAAAGACCGTGGAGCTTGACAGTATGTTTAGTTAGTTTGATTGGTTAATGCCCACCAAACAGTTGACCCTTCAATTTTCAAAATCTGTATTTAATCAATGGATATGATCAGAATATTGGCCATGCTATCCTATTTTGAAGAATCTTTAAGCAATTTTTTTTTTTTTACCTTTTATAGAGTAGAAAGCTTAGAAGTTCCAAATTGTCAGGTTCATTTCCGGGGATACCCATCTGAGCTTTTGAGCCCATGCGATGGTGAGGAAAGTGTAAAATGGAGCTTTATTAATTCTTTGAAAGAGGTTCTTTCACGCCCTTTTCATCTTTTGCCAGTTTTTAAGTGTTGATACAAGAATATCTTTTCATTCTGTTTTAAATCATTGAACATAAGTGTGCATATTCTGTATATCTCATGTCCTCATACACTTTCCATTTCTTTCTCTATCAATCACCCATTCTGGACAATAGCACATACTTACAGCTTAACACTTGCAGGCAGCTAGCTTATTAGAACTGAATCACCAATTACTTTTACCATTCAAATTAAAAGTGCTATTTAGTTTTTGTAGGCTGCATATATAATTAATGGTAACTGCAAGAATGTAATGAACATGTCTCAATCTGACCAAAAAGAGCTGTGGCAAAGTGTAGAAAAGGGTGAGTTTTTTTCTAAAACAATTGTGCATTGAGAAGTTTAATTTTTATATTTTTTCTTAGATACAAAATTGAATTATGTAGACAGTTTATTTATCTTTGGCATTTAAGGAAAATTTGCATGGCCATTTGCTGTAGGTAATCTGGAAAGATATTTGCATGTTGCTTCTAAACTCAAGCTAGGTGCATTAAGCGAAGAGTCTATGACCAAAGCTTCATGTCAACTTTCAACATCTGAGACTGATCATAAGGGCCATGGTCGAACAGGTATAGTTCCCTGCTTCTTTGAGTTCTTATAAAAATGTGAACTTGTTTTATACTGAGATTGCTTTCAGTTCATCAGGTGTTATGCATTTTCTTTGTTTTAGTGCCACAACTTTTCTTTAGCAGAAATTTTATTTTACGTTAAAATTTTTGACATCCACTTACAAGTTTTATTATTTTTTAGAGTTCCATTTTAAATATCTCTGTGGTACATGTCTATTCTCATTTACTTAAACCAACTGAATGGGATAATTTTTTGAAAAATCAGATTTGAAATCATATTTTATTTTTTAACTGCTAGTAAGTTGTAATGACATGGTATAAACACATATCTATTCTGAATCTGATGAGTCAATTGCAACTAATACCACCTTTTTTGGCTCATCATTCTTGCCACTATCCACTGATTTGATTCTTTTGTTATTTCATGATCTAAACTTATGCTTATTGTGGAAGCTGTGGTCAGGCAGAGTTCCAGTAAGGCTGTATTTGCGAAATGTTGATGAATATCTTGATGAGTTTGAGGATGCAACACCTGTTAACAATTGGGATGATATCTCCTACATAAATCAGCCTGTTGACACCCGCAAGAAAAAAGGTATTATTGTATTTTTGCAGCTTCACAAAACAAACAGGAACTTAAATTTTTAAGTGCTCATCTGGTCTTGTTTATTTATTTTCTTTCATTGAGTAACCAACATGAAATGTTTATTTTATTGCGAAGAAGAAGAAGAAGAAGAAGAAGAAGAAGAAGAAGAACTCGTTTATGAACCAGCTGATATTGCCTTCATGATAGTTGCAGGTGTATACACATTGCATGATGCATTGAGAACACTATTACCAGAGTTTTTCGCTGATGAGCCCTCCATTGATGACAAAATGACGAAAATAGTGCTCGTGGATGTGCCACAATCTGCAGAAATTGATTCAGAAACTATTGATTTGGAAAATGTCAATAGTAGGGAGGATGAAGGCGAGGATGTTCCTTCAGACAAACAATTCTCTCTTAATCAAACAGGGCAATCCAGAATTAAGCGGATTTGCATTCAAGGAATTGAGCCTCACTTGGATTTGCCCTTCTCATGGGTAATATCCAACTTAATGAACCCCGAGTTTTATTTGAACATATGCTTATATGTAGCTGTTCCAACAGGCAAACATACTGCAAGATAGGGTATCTTTTGTAGTTGAATATATATGTAGAGGTCCATCAATGAAATTATCACTTATTCTTTTGTGCTCATTCTAAATATAGTTTGGCATTTTATTACAGTCACCTACTTAGATTGCTCGGTCAGCTGATAGGTTGTTTATCCTGGTATGCTGATTTATTTACTTTATTGAACGAAATCTTATGTCCTTGGTTTGCGACATTTAACATTGTATTCGCGTGGGTATCCAATCCGTACAAATTTTATGGAAAAATATTTTGTGAGTGTTGGGCATAGAGATCAAGCTCTTTTCTCTACATATCAAGTCAATATACGTGCTAACATGGGGATTCTGCATTTTCTCTTGATCTGTAGGAGGCATCGATTTCTTTTGCCATGGATTGTCTTAAAAATTCTTAACGGGTAACGCTTTTTTAGGGTAGAGATAGCTAGATAGCCTTTGCCGAGACATTTAATGGCCGTCTTGTCATCAACTTCTTTTACATCTCCATTGACGAGAAAATCAACTAACTAGGCCCATTGGTAAGTGGTGAGGCGTTTATTTCATTTCCAAAGCTGGGTGCCAAAGTTCCAATCAATTCCTACCAATATCTTCACCGGGAAATTAAGAACGTTAATCCGATAGTCTATGAGTTAGTTTCAGACAACTTGGTGAGTTGATGAGGCAGTTCAATCGTTTAACAACATATGGAGTATAGGACATGGAGCAGGCATTGCCTTTGATATGGTCGGGAGTTGTACCTGGTTAGTCCTTGTCTGCATCCGACATCATGTTGTATAAACTCTCAGGCCAATCCATTATTGATGCACAGTAGCAGACCCTGGCTAAGGACACTAATATCAGAGGGGAGACATGGAAAGCTCTGCATAGGTTATGCTAGTTACAACTCACAGCAACAATGCGCGCCCAGAACATTAGATTGATTTTTTCATCAAATTGGCAGATTCCATTACATTTGACAAAGAGTTCGCTTAGTTGCACTTTACTTTTCAGAGTATGAAGTACATGTAAAGATGAATGATCTTTGCTTGGAAAAGAAATTAATGCTCTCTGCTTTGGATTTTTAAAAAGTGACAAGATAAAAGGCCCCCAATTAAATTAAAAATTATAACACAAAGCCACCCACTTGAAGTATGAATCAAACTCAGACAAATGCCGTGCAAATTTTTTATTGTAACTTAGGTGTAACAATATTAAGATATAGTTGCAAGTTTGAGATGTATATGCCTGTCGTAAGGTGATGGACTTCACCTGCCCATCAGACATGACAATTGAAACCTTAAATCTAGCATAATAGGCTATCAGCTTTCGATCGTGAATAATTTCAAGAGGGCATTATTATTTTTCTTGGAAGTACATTTGTGAGGTTAATATTATATAATATAAAAAATCAAAATTATAGTATATATTAAAATTAATTAAATATATTGATATTTAATATCTAAAATAACCTAAAATGACTTATATTTAAAAAAAGAAAAAGACATCCTTATATTTGTTTGACTTGGAAATGTATAGGAGTTAAATTTTATTTCATCTATTGTAGCTCACCTACACGAAAAATTATATAAAAGAATTAATTACTTGTAAAAAATATTTTATAAATATTAAAAAAATAAAAACTAAATATAATATTCTCACATGCTCATTATAGACATAAAAATGTTTGAATATTATTTCCATCAATGCAATCATCAACATATTTTTATTCTTCAATATTCATTGTCTCAAATAAATTTAAAGATGAACTTGATTTTTTTCGACAAGTAAAAAATATAATAAAAAGAGAAAAATATATGTTAAAAACTATATCAAAAATAAAAAATGCATGAATACAAAACAAGAATTATCTTTATATTCACTCGTCAACCAATTTTGAGCATGTATCAAACCTTCATATATTTTTGGGCTCAAACTATTCTTAGTTGAGCTAATTGTTTGTTTTCCAATACTAAATACTGATTCGAAAATAACGGTTAACATGAAAATGGCTAAAACATCGTGTACAATTTTTCTTAAAATATAATATTTTACTATGCTTAATCTATATCGTGATAGTATATTAAATTATTTATCTATTATATCTATAAAATGAATAGTTAATTCATTTAAATAATTCTCCAAATTAGTTGGTATTAACTCATTTGATAAACATTCTATAATCAGCTTGCTTACTTTTTGCAATTTCTTGCTTAGGCCTATAATAGGATAAACACTTAATGAACTTTCAATTCTAATAAAGGGCTTGTTTGACACACATCTAGTCGTATATTTTACATTTATCTTATTTTTTTAATATTCCAATTGTAATATAATATTTCTTTATTTAACTATTAATTTTTTATTTTTTATGCTTATTGACATGAGAGAAACTTTAAAAAATAAAAGATATAACGATTATATAAATGAGATACTAGTTATTTGTGAGAAAAAAATAATATTTATAATAAAATAATAATTAGATAATGAAATAAATATGAGATGAAAATAATTTCCTATATTAACCAAATTTTAATAATGTCTGACCATGACCGATTTAACTGAAAATTTTGAACCTTAGATGACTAACTTTGTGTTTGAGGTTAAGTGAAAAGACATACACAATTCCTTGTCCAACGACCGACGCCCAACCCTAATCTCAATGCCAATAATTTCTTTTTATATATATAAAAAAAACAAGACCCCCCTCTCCCTCAACACACGCACGTGACGCGACACCAATCTCGACCCATTCCTGTGAGGCATCACTTGGACTCATAGTTGCAAAAATTGGAATCAAAATTGGAATCGATTTTCGAAAGAGTCATTGAATCGGATAGAATCGGTCCAAATCGGTCATATACAATAATTTGATAATTTATAATATAAATATATAAAAGTTAAGTATTTATGTTATTTTGATATTATTGTGTGTATTATATTTTATGATATTTTTTGGATTTTTAAATTAGTTATTATTTTTGACTCAAGTTAAAATCGAGTCAGCTTTTCGTTATGAGAATGCCACTGACTATATTTCTTGCCACCTTCGGTTGCCGCACCGCTGCTGCCCTGCCCCGTCCACCCTGCACCCCTACCCAGCCACCCCATTCCCCATTGATCCCGACCGTCCCCCCACCTCACCACTGCTCACCCACCCCACGCCACCAGCCTCACCAGATCCGCCCCCTGCCCAATCTGCACTACCCCCAGCCCTTCTATCCATGCACACGCCGCCTAGCCCTCCACCGTCGTTGCCCCTCCCCCGATCACCCCGCCGGTTGCCCTTGTTGCCTCGTCCTCTCCCCGGCCGCTGTCTGGAATTGGCCGATTCTAAAATCAGCTCAAATCGATCAAAATCGACTCAAATCGGCCTATTCACATACTGATTTTTGTTAAAGCCAATTTACCCATTAAATCAGATCAGAAACCTTCCAATTTGATTTAAATTAGCTAATTTCTTCGGCCATGCTTAGACTAAGACCTTACCTCAATCCCAATGTTAGAACAAGACCTAAAATACTATAAACCCGTATCCCACACGAGATCGTTCTGATTCCCCCGCCGAGCCTGCGGAACAGGTTTGTAACATTGACTTTTCAAACTTCTTGTAACTTGTAACGGGCCTTCAATGAAAACGTTTCTTTTCAAATTGTAGACATATATGAATTGCTTCTACTCGTATTAAATCCAGAGCAAAAGAAGGCATATAACAAGAGGATGCACCCTCGGCATTGAATATCACCTCCAAACACGCGCGCGCACACAAAGAAACAAAATATACTTGATACTGACCACAATTTGTCATTACAAGACGAGCTTGTCCGAGGCATCTTCTAGCTATGGTTAATCCACAAATCATAACTATCAACAGCAAAAAATAGCACAGCCTCTTCAAATGGAGTCACGAATTCATATTTCAGACTGTATTACTACCCACTTGATCCCAAATGTGCCAATAAGATCTAGAGTGTGAGATCTTGATGAGGATCAACATCTGGATCACAGCAAAATGGCCATGTCTGCGATAAAATGCATAAATAAAAAAATTTATCCCGTCTTAGGACAGCCACCAGACTTAAAGCACTCTTCCTTAATCAAATTAAGATTGTAAATGGTCGTCCACAACAAAGCCATGAGTATCAGATGGGCTTGATCCGGGTCTGCAAAATGTCTCAATTAATACGAAGCTAATGATAGCAATGGGAATGAAGAAGAAAGCCTAAGACTGTCAGAAATCCGCTGGTTACAACAAACACATAAACACATACCTTTTATTTATGATACAATAGTGAAATTTGAGCCTTCCCATCTTGACATCTTCAATGTACTAAACATAAAAAACATGGTAAACAACAGAAGTCGTTTCAGGAACTGTTATGAACAACATATAAGAACATTTTACCTGCTGAAATCTTTAAAATGAACAGATCCAGTTGTTCTTATTTCAGCCAAAAGCTTACCATTTTCAGTGTGACAAAAATGGATGAGAAGGCAAGAGCTTCAAACGGTATTTCATCCAAATTGAAGAGAGCGCACTCCAAAGATTCCGCACCAGGAGCAAACTGAGGTTTCTTTAGTTTAGCTCGAAATATTATGTAACTCTGTACTGTATATGACCCCCCAAAATTATGAGAACGACTTCCATGAGCAATCTCTCAGTAATTGAAATTAAAGAGAAATAATTCATGTTCTCAAAATAAGATTTAAGTTGAGCAGGAACAAAATCTCACTTGGCCTATGCGTGGAATGTCTAATTGAGCAAAAGGTGAAAGTACTTCAACTTCAGCACATGCTTCTTCCAAAGTCTCCCTGGCAGCTCCTTCAATAGCAGACTCTCCAATCTCCAAGTAGCCAGCAGGAAGAGTCCTAGGGATTCAGACATGAATGACAATTCATCATTGGATTAATAAACAAACTTGATTCATTCGTTAATCCAAACACCATATTTAAGTACCAAAGGCCATAAGAAGGTTGAATCTTTCTTTTGCAGAGTAAAATCTTGTTGTCATGTTCAACTAGGCAACCGACAACCTGGTATCAATCAACCACACCAACAAACACCATTTGTCAGCAGTTTCACACATTTGAAATTCAGTGTCAAGGGTGAAGTGAACTTTAAAGGAATGCTATTAAGGAATACTTAGACAAAATGATCATTAGCACAGTTCTCAAATACTTTATAGTTGCTTGAAAATTTCACGCTAGAAAAGAAGACAAGACATACAAAAAACTTTCAGTCGCTTCATAGCACAGTACCCATAAAATTGGTGTTATAATAGCATATACAAGACAATGATCTCAAACAAGAAAAGAACAAAGTATAACCCTCAACTAGTTTAGGTTTTCGAATAACTTGATTCTGTTGCAATTAAATGATGGCCAGTGTAATATATTCGTCCATACATGCATAAGAAGAAGCAGCGGTGTTTGGAGGACAATTTTATTCCAGTCGAAAGAAACAGATGTACACGAGAAGATGAAATCAAAATGATTACACATAAATTTTTTTAAAAGTTTCCCTTTAGAAAGCTGAACGAGAAAGGGAAGCTATACTAGTAAATGGATCCCTTGTCATCACTTCAGTTAAAATTAAGTGAAACAGAGTAAAAAAAACCACCTTCTACAATAAAATATATTCCTTGGATTTTAGCCTTTGCTTCATGTAACAAACTGGAAGGATCTATGAAAGGAAAGGGAAATGAAAATTAAAGGGGTTCGATTTAGCAAACGGTGATCATGATGGATGATAGCACTCACCATCTTTGGATTCTCGTAGAAGACCTTTCCACAAAGACTGCAAACAGCCCTTAGCTTTTCATCTCCTTCAGGAATAATTTGTTTTGTTGGCCCCCCACAAGATTGACAGAAATTAGCTTTCTTCTGCACCAACAATCAAGTTACAGCCTGGTCAGCTAAATAACCTCACTTCCAACAATTCTTTCATTTCTTTGACGACAAAGACAGTCAGAGATCGGTGCCAAATAGCTTTCTACGGCCAACGATCAAGAGAAAAAGTGCCAAATTCAATCAAATCACAATGCTTTCCTCCCTGTTCACCATCCATTACGGGCAAAACCCCAAATCCAGATCACCCATCTCGTCGAAAAAGAAGTTTGCAATCTTGATAAAAGAACAAAACCCAAAGAAACAGAAATCCAACTCAAGGCAAAGAATAAAAGGAGGTCCGCACCACAGAGACGGGGGAGGAGGTAGAAGCGACATCGGGGTTGGACTGAGAGCGGACGGCGGCCATGCTAGGGAAAGAAGTCGCAGCAGTAGAAGAGGAAGAGCGGTGGGAGAGGACGAGAGGGAGGAGGAGCTTAGCCGCAGCGTGGGTGGGGAAGGTAGAAGACAGTAAAGGAGAGGAGTGGTGGGAGAGGGAGACCCCCAAACCGATGCTTTGGAACACCTTCAACATTTGATCACCTCAACACACCCTGCATTGCCCTGCTGCGTTGTAATACGCCTATGGTTGGTTCTTACACCTCCCATAAAAAAATAAATTATATATATATAAATAATATTTTTTAATAATAATATAATAAATAATTATTTTATTGAGCTTTGACGTATTTAAACTCACAACATATTTAATTTCGCCCGATTTGCTTGCTTTTATTCAATTGGTTGTGTCTAATATGCCACAATAGTCTTGATAAAAAATTTAGTATCAAATTAAAAGTAATTGATGTCGGAATCTATACAATCATGACCAAAATCAAAGTTGGAAAATAGTATTTAGATATGAATCAGAGCTGTAGACATAGACCCCATCCGATAAATCGAATATATAGATCGTCTAACATAAGAAACTAGACATTGCAATATAAGTAACCAACTAAATATATTAATAGGAATAAATCATTCTGCTTTAAGTAAGCTTGATTGGCAATTAAATTAATCAAGTATGAGCAAAATAATTTTGTAAAATGAATTTTTAGGCCGCAAAAACTTGAATTAAATAATATAATATAATATTAATTTAAATTTAAGCTAACTAATTTAGAAACACTCAGACTACCCTTGGGCTGAGGCTTGGTAGTTCCGTCCCTTGCATGCCTTTTAGTTTTTTTCTTTTTTCCTTTATACATCTGCTACGACTTTTTCTACACCTGTCACAACTTTTTCACGGACTCCCCCCACCCACCACGTTTTTTCAATTCAAGCAGTGCCTGCGCATTGTTGACATACATGTCCAAAGTATTCTCATTTTCACCTATCAAAAAAATTATTTACACTTATTCACACTTACAACGTTTACGCCCAATAAAAATTATACCCATTAAAATATTGTTTACATGTATACAACGAAAATTTGGATGACACAATCTTAACTGCAAACACTCACAGTTACCGCTGCAAAAAAAAGCCTCTGGATTTGGTTCGAAATTGCAGTTATTATATAAAATTCAAATGAACAACAGAATTAGCATGTAAAGAAACGACATCTCTAAAAAACCCGCCATTATCAACTATCTAGATGGGTGCAATGACATCAATTTGTGACTTGAGTTTTACAATGCTCTGTTTAGATAAATAGCAATGAGGACAGCTGAGAAAAAGAGTCGAGCTATTAGTAGAATCATCACCCTCATTATTTTCTTTTTCACCCGATACCCAAAGGGTATTGGGAGCATGAATCCTAAATTAAGATCTATACAATTATAAATGATAAAATTTTAAATAGCCATATATCTTTCTTCACACCAACCCTCCACCTTTTACAGAACATGAAAAGGAAAAAAACATTCACCTTCATACATCATTATTATCGGAAGCTCATATATTTTGATACTAAACAAAATATCATATTTAGTAAGATTGAAGCTCGATTTTCTAAATCAAAATCTAACAATTTACGTGCCCCTGTTAAATCTCTTGGGGTATATAATGTGGTTCATGGTCCAAAATATTTTTTCAACCGAACTAGAATGGCAAAATACTGCATAATTTTGGATCTTGAATTATGCATATTACATATAATCCATTACCTCCACAGAACAGAAGTATAGTTATGCAACACTACAACAGCTACGTTAGCAGATTCACAATTTTGTAGCCTAATAGTACAGATGATCTCTCATAAGCAAAACCCAGAACCTAATTACGTCAGCTTCTAAAGGCTATCTTTGTTTAATTTTTGACCACATGACGAGGAATGATAACTCCTACATAAATAGGCCTTCTACCTGCCAGAGCCATGTCCTTAAGCCACTGCCAGCTTATCACACAAAGATTGATAGGCAGCACTGCAGCGCTTAAACTTCTCTTCTGCAGCAACCTGTGTATTGAACTTACGAGGATAAGCAGAAGAGACTAGTGAATTAGCGATAACACCCAAGAAACTTTAAAAGTTACGATATTACCTTTGTGGAACCTTGGTGACGATCTGGATGCCATTTTAGAGCACAGGCTCGATATCTGAATGGTAAAATATCTCATGCTCAGATTACGGTACAAGACGCTAATACTATTTCTAAGAGTAAAGCATGAATATGAATAGTTTTGATGAATAAACTCAATCATTCTAGCAGTAAAAAAGGAAAGTGCTCATCAATATCGTGCTACTTACACATTTTTAACTTTTTCCAGTTCCAGTGGAGCAGTAGTACTTAGCCCAAGTACATGAAGATCAGCTGCTAAATCTTTTAAATGCACAGTATTTTTTTGGTTATATGAAGAAGGATAATAATCATCTTCCACCCTAGACCGCCAATTCCATGAAGCTTTCTCATTACAAAAATCTTCTTCCCCAGTTGAAGACCAGTAGGAGAACCGTGCTCCTTTGAATGCAGAGCGAAATATTGTCTCGACTTCTTCATCATCACTAAAAACTAAGTCAAAATTTCCCCTGTCTCCACAAAGTCGTAAAACCATGTATGGGGCTGACGCCTAGTGCTAGAAGATCAAGGCGAAAAGAAATACTAACCAAAATGGACAAACCAAATTTTACGTGGAAAACCTCAAATTTGGGAAAAAGCCACAGGGCAAATGACCGGATTAAATTCACTATATCACAACTTTGATATAAAAAATATCCATGAGAAAACAAACTCCCCAATACTAATTTATTATAATTTCTACAAAATTGTTATTAATCACAACTAAAGAAAATAGAGAATAACGGATTAAGAACTTAGCAAAATTACCATTGACAATTGCAAACGAATCTCAATAAAACATTCACCTTTCTTTAAGCCACACAATTTTTCTCTCTCTTTTCGTCACCCTTTTTCTCTAAAACCCAAAATTAAAGAAGAAAAACGTCTGACATTGCTTTTATTCCTTTCAACAAAGCAAATCTACAAAATCTTAATTTTTGCCCAAAATAAGGTTACAATTTCATGTATTTACGGAAGAGGGACAACTCAACATATATTAATTCTCTGAAAGACTAAATATGAAGAAAATACGAGATTGAAGTCCCTTCTAGATGAATTTTTTTAGAAGATCCCAATATCTAAATGTATGTCTAACACAAAGGGCTCCCTCATCCATCCTCATTGCCCAGACCGGTTCTTGCTACCGCAAATGACTAGCCTCTAGTGATGCATTTTTCATTTAAGGACAAGCAAAGCATCTTTTATGCAACATCAGATGAAGAATAATTTAAACTATTAAGCTAGAGCATTGCCATTGGTAATCCCTTCCAGATAAAAATTTTTAGAAGATACCAATGTCTAAATGTATGTCTAACACAAAGAGCTCCCTCATCCATCCTCATTGCCCATACTACAAGTTCTTGCTACCGCATATGACTAGCCTCTAGTGTTGCATTTTTCATTTAAGGACAAGCAAAGCATCTTTTATTCAACATCAGATGAAGAATAATTTAAACTATTAAGCTAGAGCATTGCCATTGGTAATCCCTTCCAGAGGAAATTATTTAGAAGATCCCAATGTCTAAATGTATGTCTAACACAAACAGCTCCCTCATCCATCCTCATTGCCCAGACTACAAGTTCTTGCTACCAAAGATGACTAGCCTCTAGTGATGCATTTTTCATTTAAGGACAAGTGAAGCATCTTTTATGCAACATCAGATGAAGAATAATTTAAACTATTAAGCTAGAGCATTGCCATTGGTAATCCCACGCAACTTGTGAGCTCTGCTATTTACTAATCTGGGAAAGTTTTAGAGGATGATATGCAATGAAGATGCTAATAAACCAAGTTACTAAATAAATGAAATCAATAAAAAGGGTGGGGTTAAATTGATGTCTCTCTGGTACTTATGACAATCATCACAAATGAACAGCACGCAATAAAATTAGTTATAAAACGAAGAAAAAGTACTAGATTCCTTGTAAGAGATAATTTGTCTCATAGGACCTACTAGAAAGAGGGGGCACTTGCATTTTTTAACCTTCCTTATTTGATTACTACATCATACCAGAGATAAGCTCAAAAAACCAAATCGAACCTGTGGTTTCCCATCAAACTACCCCAAAAATGAAGAATAAACTACACACTGGGCCTACAAGGAAGAAAATATGCTGCTCCATGTCACCACTTAAAGAGAGAACTCAATCTTATACGAATTTGCCAGCGACACACTATTTTTCCTTTTTTGCTTAGTTTTTTGATGGAAGATGATGCTGTTTAATTCAAAGTAACTCAATGCTGCTACAATCTAGTATTAAATTGCCATTTTAACATTCATGCATGCTCCTAAATATTGAACTTTAAGATGTAAGCTCATGGATGCATTGGAAAAGTTGTGGATGCTACTTTTTTAGATGAATTACCAGCGCCTGCAGCCTACAAAAGGAAAAGACAAACCATGATCAAGAAATCGACAAGGAGGCAACAGTTGACTCATACATGAAATCAGCAATCTTCTTCAGGTCTCAAAATTTAAATTTTATGGCATTCAAGCTCCGCATATAATTTATTTATATTACCCCGTATATCCATCTTCTCCTCAATAATGCCATTGCAAAAGCCAAAACATGATAAGTGTATGTGAATGCTAATCAACTAGACGCCACGAAAACCCAAGAACAGTAATAGTATTTCAAGCTTCCATAGTGAGTCACATCGTAAAGAATAAAATAGACCAACGTTAACGACACCAAGCACCTTAAGAAGGTTTTCAAATACTAATTGCCGATTTTTTTCTTTTTTATTTTTGCTTTATTGTACACCACAATAGGATGACAAACTGGAGTGGAACCAATAGTTTTCAAACTACCCAGCATCAAAAATAGGGAAGGGAGGGGGAGGGGGTTGGCGTGGTGGAGGCGACAACTAACGGAACTAAGAACAAAAAGAAACCATCTTGCTCACTACCCAGTTAAGTTAGTACCACATAACCAAAGAGTCCAAACCTAAAAATGCACAAAGTAAAGCAAAAAAGATAAATGGAAGCAGGGAGGAAAGGAAGGTTACAGAGTCCCAGTGAGTGCGCCTCTTGCGGTCGACGGCAGGGGTGGAGTGGAGCATGGCAAGCCTCAATGGAGAAGAAGAAGACAAGCGAGAGCTGCTTGCCGCCGATTTGACGGCAAAAGAACTCATCTTCTTCACGGTCTCTGTCGCTACCGATCCATTGTAGAAGAGGAAGAAGAGACTACGGCGGCTACCTGCTTGGCCACCACCGATGGTACTCTTCTCCGGTGGCGGGGCGAAGCAATCTCATGTCCGGTTCTGTGGTTTGATCTATAGTTTTTAAATAGAGTGCCGGTGACTGAGGTGACCATACCAGTACGTGGTACGGGGATAGTAGATTCACTTCAACCCCGTTGACCCCGTTAAACCATATTAAAAATTTATAAATAAAATAATTTATCAAATATTGAAAATATATTTTTTATTATTATTTTATTAAATACTAATTAAATTATTAGAATTTTAAAAAATGAAATTTGTAAAATTTTCATTTTAAAAATTAAATACTAATTATTAGTTAAAATAATATAAAAATTTAAGTCATACCTTATAACACCCCAAATCCGGTTCACACTCGTGAACCGAACCGGCATGTTACCCGCCCCGGTTAGGTCGGCTAACCCGAACCTAACTCATATGGATCCAATCTCGGCGTCTTAATATGTAGATACGACTTGTCATGCATGGATAAATTCATAAAACCCTAACATGATACTACATGGATGACATGCAACCAATTTTCACATCATTACAATTACGGTAAAAATCCAGAAATAAAACCGTCAGGGTCTCCCCTAAAAGTGCAATTATGGGCCCGCCCTGTCAAAATAATATATATATATATATATATATATATATACACACATGCATCTATGATTTCATTCACACAAAATCTAACATATTATGAATTCATTCTGAAGCTTGGGTCTCAACCCACTACGCTTCCGCTGCTCAACTCTGATCATATTTTTGCATTCTGTTATCGTGTCTTAGCATTTCATTCACATCATATCATCATGCTCAAACATTTAATCATGTCATTCACAATATAATAACATAATAATACAATATTAAACATTCAGAAATCTAACATGTGTGTGTACAAGACCTCATTGCTCCTTCGTCCAAGCTGGCTCCTCCAACTCGTGATTATTACCTACATATAGTATAAAAACACGTCAGTAACAAGTGTTACTGGTCCGGAAAATAAAATAACTATAACAAGCTGGCTATGAGAGCAAACTCTCATATGAAAGAAAACATCATACTCCACGTGAACACTCTGAAGGGCACTACTGAGGAGCCATTGGGCTGCAGACCCGGTAGCATCCCGAACTTACTGACCTACTGCTGGTACTGTGCTACTCTCAGCACTTCTTTTTCAGTACTTCTCGTGAAACTTTATCCTAAGCCCTCTCCTTACCTCCATATTTCTCCTGGCCTTGAGCACGAAGGCCGAGTACTCTCAGGCAGTCACCTTTAGTACCCTTTGAACCACAAGTCCGGACATGCGCTGTACTAAACAGTACCCGTAAACCTCCACGTTCTCCGGGTGTGAGGAACTCAAACGCGGAGTTGTCAGGATCCCTCGGGAATGGAACAGTCCGCTGGCACTAATCCAGAGCCCGCTTTGACTGTCACGGCATCCTCTGCATGGTACGTGCAGTCGATTTCTCCATCTCTCGTCTCACTGAAAACGCGAAAACTATATATATATATATGGCTGGGTAGGGATTCATATAATAGGCCCGAAGGCAACTTGTGGTGGATCTTGTTTTCGAAATCAACCTCGAGGGATCTCATCCTCGAGGGTTATTAATCCGGAAAATGTTCGGTTAAATGGCCCGAGTTAAGTGGGATCCGATAAAACGCCACTTAACCCGTCCTGCAGACAATAACTCAAACATACAATAGACAAGATCATAAAAATCAGAGAGAAGTCCTAACGGACCTGGTAGAAGCTCCAAGTGTGTCATCGCGCCTAGGCGGCGAGCTCCTACTCCGTACCTACACATCAAAACTAAATACTAACGCCCACTAACTACATGATGCATCAAAATCAATGAATCACACACAACACCATCATCATCCATCACAATGACCAATCAAATAATCATAAAAGTAAATAATCCTAACTCATCCTATTCATACCAATTTTACTGTGTTTTTCTAAGTTATCTCGTGATCACTTATCATGCTGAGACTCGATCTACCTCATTAGATCACTTACTGTTCATTCGCAATTACCCAAATCATACAATCATCCCTTTACTCATAATTAAGCATTACTCATGACGGTTAATCAAATCTAGCATATTGTGCTAACATTCATCATGACAACTAGTTAATTCTAGCATGCTATGCTAACAATCATATTCAATTTTAAATAACTCAATCGGAGGTAATTATACCTCACGTCGTCGGCAATCGGCGACGACTAGGGTTCCGTCGCGCGTCTCGGAGCTCGAATTCGGCGCTCCTCGGCGTCCGGCGTTCGATCGAGTCCAACTGGGTGAGCTCCACGGAAGATCCGGTGAATTCCAGCGAATTCCAGAAATTTCCGACGGTTTTCCAGCAGCTACTGGCGGTTTCCCAACGGCTTCCGGTGGTTTTCCGGCGACAATCGCCGGCGGCGTCTACTAGCCGGAAAGTGGTCGTGTTGGGTACCCTCGGAACCGGCTCGGCAAGCTCGACTCATTTATGACATCAGCGTGGCCAATGGAGGTGGCGGCTCGCCGGAAAATGGCAAAACAGAGCCGGCGGCGACGGGTCGCTAGATCCGGCCGGCCACAGTGGCGACGGCCTCCGTTCCAGTCGAGGAGGGTCGCTGGGTGGTCGGTGGTGCTGAGGCGACCACTGGATGACCACTGCGACGGTCGCCAGCGGCAGAATCGGCGACGCGACCAAACGCAGCCGCGGCACTAGGCGTGGCGATTTCGGCGTCGCGGCGGCCCGATGGTGGCCGGACCTGGTCGGGGCGGCAGGGCGACGCCGTGGTCGGGCTCGGCGGCGTCGATCAGCGGCCAGGCGGCGTCGGCCGTGGCGGCGGTGGCGCGCGAACAGGGGCGGCGCGGGCGAGGGTTTGGGGAAGAAGAAAGGAAGGGTCGAGGGTGTGTGTGGTGGCAAACTCGTAAATATTACTTGACTCGTCTCTGGCTCGAGTCAAGTATAATAACTAAGTCGTATTAAATCCTAAAAAAAATTCATAAAAATCGGGAAAAATCCCGTAAAATCAAACAAATACCAAACATCGTAATGATATGCTCTAGAACTATCAACCCACCCAAAATGCCCGTAACGCGTCCTAACGCGATAAACGGCCTAAAACTAATTCTACGATCCATTATATATAAAAATAAAAAAATGACTGGCATACTCTCATATATCTGATAACTCATTCTGTTCTGCTGTGTTCATGACGTTATCATCATATACTTGGGTACGCATGACCCTCATAGCTCATACACGCGACTGGCATCGGCTCGGTACACGTGTCCTGAAACTGACTCAACTTGAAAAAATAACGGTCGACCCATAAAACCCTAACTCGAATCGTGAGTTTTACATACCTAATTTTAAAATGATAAGTGATATGTATAATATAATATAATATAATATTTAAAATTATAATTTGATAAGATGGACTCTTTGTCACCGGTTAATGTCCGATTCAATGTCCAACTCAGCTTTAAGCTCAGGTATCTATAAATATTTTTATATATACAAAACTATAAAAATTTGATAAATTTGTAGATGCAGGAGGTTGGGTATGAGGCATCTTAATCAAATGAATGAACTTATGTTAAACAACTTGGTTTGAGGGTATTGTTTCTGATCTGAATTCATTGTAATCCCATGTGTTGAGGGCTAGATACGATAATGGGGTGTGTGGTGGTCTACTCTAAAGAGGCCTCAATCTCGTCGCACAGGTATATCGGAGGCCTAGAAGTGCGTGGAGACGAGGTTAAAAATATGAAGGAAAGATATTAATTAGTAGGCGGTAGGAAATAGTTTGTGTATCGGTCTTGATGTGGACCTGTGGAGGATTTGTTCCATCCCCCAATAGATATAGGTATTACGAGTTTATATTTCATGGTCGTACGACCAGTAGTAACTTCCTGCTCATATGCCCACTATCGCCTTCATCTGTCCAAATTTATTTCCGTATATCTTCTTTACTTCAAAACTCAATGCAGTATTGCAGTACACCAAGCCCAATCAAATGTCCTTTATTTTCTTCAATTCTTTTTTTTTGATCATCTAAATCCTAAGATAGATCAAATAAACAGATTATATTATTAAAAAAATCAAGAGGGTTCAAATCACCCCCTTCTCTTTCTTGAAAAAATTATCATTTTCTAATTCCAAATCATTTAAAATAGACAAAAAAATATTTTATCTTCAATATTTCACAAAATAAACTTCAATGTTAATATTCTACAATCTTATAAAAATGAATATATAGGTCTCATCGAGACAATATATAGCCTTTTTATTTTATCATATAGTTAGTCCTCATTCTTAAAAAAAAGTCTAACCTTATATATATATATACTTTGAAATATAAAGAAGAAAATTGGCTTGTAAATTAAATACATAATAATGAAATTATAATAAAAAAATACCTACGATTTGTAAAATTAGAAAATGGATTAAGGACAGGAGGAACACAGAAGAGAAGAAAGGCAGAACAAGGCGAAAGTGAAAAGCCCAATCCAAGTCCTGGAGTTGGCAGCAACTACACGTGGAAGGTGAGTGATGTAGGAAATGATTCCTGATCGTACTACCACAAAATATGGACTCTAGATATTGCTGGGTGGTAGGGATTTGTTCCATTTATATGGGTGGCCTGCATTTGTTCCCTTTCTCGGGACCGACCGTTTATTGCCTTAATAAAAAACTTATCACCGCGAGCATCCTTCCGAACACAATAATCTTCAATCTCACATGCTGAAAGTGAAATAATTTTCTAGTGGTGATTGACAGAGGACCTAATTTTATTGATTGGCGTAGTTGGTGGAACAAAGTATTTCGACGAGACCCTTGTTGCTGAGATTGAGGCTGGCACAAAATTATTTACCTACAAGTGATGTGCTCAAAAGAAGGAATATGTTAGTTGATGCTCTTACTCATTTTGTGACAAGGATGAACGATTGATATTTTGTTGCACCTTCTGTGGCTTAAGCGTATTTTCTTTTAGATGGTAGCTTAGGGAGGGCATTTGTAAGATGTAAACAAGCTGATTTGATTATTTTTGCAGAATGGGGTTTAGGTTGCTGCAAATTAGCTCATGGAGCTGAATTGAAGGCACCATGCAAAGGGATATTTTTTTGATGCTATTAAATAGGATTTAAGGGATATTTTTTACGGAAACTTATCTTTTTGAACAGAATTTTTATGGTGATATTAGATATAAGGAAACTTATCTTTTTGAACAGGAGCTGAATTGTACAGGATTTTTATGGTGATACTAGATATACGGAAACTTATTTTTTTGAAGAGGTTAAGATAGCTTGTATAAAAAATCTCACCTTGTATTACTATGAAATAACTCTACTTCCCAATATGCTCGCTAAGTGGGATGCAAAATATCAACATATGATAGAGGGCTTCAGCAAGCTACACGACCGTTTTGAATTAAATTGAAATAAAATAACTATTTTTTTTTTTACCGTTTAGAAAAAATGGTCAAATAAAAAAGTTTAATTGAACTACTTTCATTTTAAAACAATAATAACAAAAGCCTCGATTTACCATTTTGCTAAAGGTGGTTTATTTTTGTAGTAAAAGTTTAGTGTGATTGATCTATATAAATAAAAAAATAATATTATTAGTATATTTAATTAAAATTTTATTTAATTAAAATTTTAAAGGTCAGTTTAATATAAATTTATAGTACAAGTAAAACCTAATTTATGATCTTAGCATGAATTTTATGTAGTGAAAGAGTTATAAGCTCAAATAAAAACTTAATAATTGTTAACCATTTACTTATTGACAATCAAAACGGTTAGAAATCAATAGCTACAGTACAGAAAACGGTAGATGGTGCAATAATAATAAATAAAAATAAAAGTGATAAATAATAATGATAAATACTTTTGATCGTTCAATCTACATTGCTTTGCTTGCAGCCCTAATGTATGTACGCAGCCGAGCTTGCTCTCTTCCACGTTTGAATGGATTAATATGAAACTTACTTGGAAAATAAAGGATCAATGGATGCCCTCGAATGGCGCATATTGTACGAGGGTCCGTGAAATCTTGATTCACTCGCTTTTTTCCCATGTTTTTCACTTCCTTGTTAATTCCAAATCCTTTGTGTAAGTATCAATCAACTGCTATCGTTGCCATGCAACTACTCAAATAAAATAAGGATATTAATTGTAGAATGCAACTACACTTTCCTACAACATTAGATTGGCAAGTTAGCCATCACAAAAGCGGCCATGTTTTGTAAGGAGACCTATTCGTGGCTATGACTTTTTTAATCTTAGATCCTAGAATTCGGTAGGTGCGGCAAAGTATCTTCTACACCCAACCGCCTTCTAGCCTTACTTAAAAATATGAAAATATATAAAACTAAAAATCCTTCTTCTTTTTGTATCGTCACAATGAAGTGCGCAAAGTAGATGCTTGTACGTACCATTACACGAGTTCCACCTTCAAAAATTGGGCATAGGTTTCAACAGGCACTCGGGATGAACACCCACGATTCATAAAAGTTAAAACAGCGGTACATTAAGCATTGCTTAATTGCTAGAGAACAAAGTTCTTAAATTTGGTATCAACATTGCCTCCTAATCGTCTTTGCATACAGAATTATGGCATCCACATTTAGATACCACTAGTTCTCAATGTTGATACCAGAACATGAAGCCCACGCTATATAAACCTGAACGACTGCAAAATGTAAAAAGGAATGACTAGTTTCTTTCCATCCATCCCGTTGATTTTACCATTTCCATTTTTTTATTTTTTCCCGTCGAGCGACATCGAACTAAATGGTAGACGGAGTTGAAACGCCGTATACAAGCATAGAAACGTACGTCCTGTTCCTTGCATGCAGCAGTGCCAATTACAGAGCAAATCGACGTTTCATACTTGTGAACTCAATTTGCGAAACTAATTTACGAACTCAGCTGATTTTATTAAGGAGAAATAAGTACTCGAATGCAAATGAATCCGATATAAAACGAGGTAAAACCACATAATCAAAGTCAGCCTTCCAATCTCCGGCCATTTGAACGCTGCCGCCGACGGACATCACCTTGCTCATCCAGACAAGGAAACAACCGAAGGGCCAATCAAAGTGCATCAAACACAAAAAATATCTACGCAGTCACCATTTCACATGTAACGTAACACCCACCATCGTCACTAAGAGAGATGGGACCAGCTACCATTATAACTTCCTGCAACTCAACATGAGCAGCAGCGTTCTCCTCTATCTTTGAGATCTGTTGCCTAGCAGTCACAGCTTGTCGTCCTGTTGTTATACGCAAAAATAGAGCCATCCCCTTCTCGACGGCGATTCGGCTGCAACAGAACAAGCACAAATAATTAATTGGGCTTCCAAGTCCCCGACTTCCCGCTATGCCATCGCGACAAACGCCCATCCATGGTTACAAGTTTCAAACCTACCCAACATAAATACCCAGAACACCAATCAAAAATCCAGCATCAAACTCACTTCCATAGCATATACATCCT
>JAURVB010014747.1:0-10781 GCA_033002965.1 Piper betle | reverse complement strand
TAGAGTACATCAGAGTGAAATTCTTTCAAGTAAATTTTCCATCATTGCATATAATTTTGAGTAAGTCTGAGGAAAAGTCTCTTTCATAAGTTGAGTAAGTATTCAAACAAGACCAAGTAAGTATTCAAACAATGGACAATCATGACAACACATTAGTGATGCAAATTTTCAAAATGTAAGAGCTCATCCTCAAGTAGACCAAACATGAACTAGCACTTGGGGTAAAGGCCCTACTATTGAAAAATATTGAGAACAATGATATGTCAATGAACAAGACCAAGTATATGTAAAAAAAATAAGATCTGATAAGTTGGGAGCCTGAGTTTCAAGCATGATAAACCTATTACGGATTCCTCTACTAAACTACGCGTGAACTTTGGCATAACACAATCCCAACAAAACATGCACACAAAACAATACAACATGTCTATCATCCAACTATTTATCATTATCAGCCAAGGTCCAACACCACCTGCACATAAGAAGAACAATTGTCATAAAAGTAAAGCACAAACAACTACATAAGCACTTCAGAAAGAACAGTTAACATAAAACTATACAAACCTTGCATTTGATGAATGTCTGGAAATCAAACCTTGCAGGATGAATGTCTGGAAATTTTACAGGTCGAAGCTGGTCATTGTCGGAAAGACTGTTGCAATTGATATGAATCCAAGGATAGATAGTCCACTCCATTGCAGATTGGGTGCTTAACATCAAACAAATTTTGGTTAACGCAATTCTCAGCTGAAATGACAAATCGCAACTGTGTGGCATCCCCACAACCATTTACATTATAGCAAATAGGGAACTATAGCTTCATGGTGAACAAGGGTGAGCAAGATATAACTACAACAGAGCCACCAAATAGGAAACTTGTAACCTGTCAGCAATTCATATATTTACAGGCACACAGCTACACAGTTCATATATTTATAGGCACACAGCAGTTCATCATAAGACATATAAGCTACACAACTTCAAAATTTCGCACACAGATAGCACAGTTGATCATAAAAGCTCAACAATTAAATACAAAATCAAGCACACAGCGATAGTCTTAACATCATTACCATCATCATAATCATACAAGTTAATAATCCCCTTCAACACTGTAAACAAAACTCAAAAACTACTCACCAAAGCAACCATCCCATGAAAACTACCCACAAGAGCAAAGCTCTCAATAAGGAAAGTGCTAGCATTTTGATCATGAAAGCTCAACATTTTATAGTCGAAATCAAACCGAAAACATTTTGAACCTAGTGCAGGCGCCATGGCAGCCGAACTCTTTGGCCTCGCAGCGGCGCAGGTCGGCAATGAGGGTGCAGCCATACCTGACGAGGATGTCCTTCATCTCCAACTCGCACTCCACCACCGCCTCCGGCCACCGGATGAGTGCCGCCGCCTGTGAACAAATGCCCTGTAGGTGGTGGACATAAGAAATTTATTTTCTAGCCATTGGATAAAATCCAACGGCTAGAATCAAACTGCAGCACAGCCAAGATGGTTGTGCTGCAGTACATGATATTTATTTCCATATATATATATATATATATAGTTTTCGAGTTTTCAGTGAGACGAGAGATGGAGAAACCAACTGCACATACCATGAGCGGATGCCGTGACAATCAAAGCGGGCTCTGGATTAGTGCCAGCGGACTGTTCCATTCCCGAGGGATCCTGACAACTCCGTGTTTGAGTTCCTCACACCTGGAGAACGTGGAGGTTTACGGGTACTGTTTAGTACAGCGCATGTCCGGACTTGTGGTTCAAAGGGTACTAAAGGCGACTGCCTGAGAGTACTCGGCCTTCGTGCTCAAGGCCAGGAGAAATATGGAGGTAAGGAGAGGGCTTAGGATTTGAGACCATAAAATGAAGTAAGAAAATGTCGAGAGCGGCATCAGCAGCAGCAGATCAGTAAGTTCGGGATGCTACCGGGTCTGCAGCCCAGTGGCTCCTCAGTAGTGCCCTTCAGAGTGTTCACGTGGAGTATATGATGTTTTCTTTCATATGAGAGTTTGCTCTCATAGCCAGCTTGTTATAGTTATTTTATTTTTCGGACCAGTAACACTTGTTACTGACGTGTTTTTATACTATATGTAGGTAATAATCACGAGTTGGAGGAGCCAGCTTGGACGGAGGAGCAATGATGTCGTTTGCACACATGTCAGTCGATAGAGTAATTAATGTTTTTGTTATGATGTTATTATCTTGAGAATGATGTGAAATGCTGAGACATGATATGATGTGATTAAATGCTTAAGATATGATGATAGGATGTAATTAAGTGCTAAGAGATGATGAGATGATGTGAACACGAATAGATTGCGCAATGGAAGCGTGGTGGGTTGAGACCCAAGTTCAAAATGAGTTACAGCATGTTAGATTTTGTATTTTGTATGAATGAAATTGTTTGATATATGGTTATATATATATTTGCATATGTATATTTGACAGGGTGGTCCCTAATTGCATTTTTAGGGGAAACTCTGTCCGTTATATTTCAAAATTTTTATTAATTTTTATCGAGATTGTCTTGGTGTGTACTTTGATTTGCATGTCATTCATGTAATACCATGTTAGGGTTTGTGCATTCATCCATGCATTGAGAGTTGTATCTTCATCTTAAGACGTCGAGATTGGATCCGCATGAGTTAGGTTCGGGTTAGCCGACCTAACCGGGGCCTGTAACATGCCGGTTCAGTTCACGAGCATGAACCGGATTTGGGGTGTTACAAATGCCTTCCAAATCAATGTCTTCCACACTGTATTGGTTTTAGTTTGGTTCAAGTTTTCAATTTTCACTAAATTATTAAAGGCAACCTAATGTGGGTGAGAGCAAACTACAAATACTTATTCCAAATAGTTAGATCTCCACAATCCTTATTGTAAAACCCGTGATTTGAATTAGGGTTTTATAATCTAAATCTGTTAGTTCGACCATTATTTTTAGTCGAGTTAAGTTTTAATTACGAGACGACCATTTGTGAGACGACCATTCGTTTTTCTCAACAACCATTCGTTTTTCTCACTGACCACTCGTTTTCTTGCCCATGACATCTATATATTCCACACTTCTGACACTGTCATCATTCAACCACCACCATCCTTCTCACCCAACTTCCTTCTTCTTTATCTTCCTTTTCTTTTCCCACGATCCTCACTCAAGCTGGCCACAACCTCGTCATCGTCACCGCATGACTGACGATTAAGTACGGAGTAGGAGCTCACCGTTTAGGTGCTAAAACATGCTCGAAGCTTCTACCAAGTCCATTTAGGACTCGTCCTTGATTTATTGTTCTATTCGATCGTAATTTATTTTTACATATTGTAGGACGAGTTGAGTGGTGTTTTATTGGATCCCATTTACCCCAGGTCATTTAATCGATCGATCTTCTGGATTAATAACCCTCGAGAATGAGATCCCTTGAGCATGTTTTCGAAAACAAGATCCAATATAAGTTGCCTTCAGGCATATTTTATAAATCCCTACCTAGACCTATATATATATATATATATATATATATATATATATATATGTAGTTTCATGTTTTTTGATAACCGTACTACACGAGCAAGCATGTGCCAGTCGAAGCCGCCAACAACCATGCTACGCAAGTGGCATGTGCCAGATATAAGCTGGAAATACTGACAACCATGTTACGCGAGCACATGTGTCAGTCGAAGCCACCGACAACCATGTTACGCAAGTGGCATGTGCTAGTTGTAAACCGGAAATACCGACAACCATATGCACCAGTCGAAACCGCCGACAACCATGCTATGCAAATGGTATGTGCCAATCGTAAGCCGAAACCGGCAACCATGCTACGCAAGTGGCATGTGCCAGTTGAAGCTGCCGACAACCATGCTACACAAGTGGCGTGTGCCAGTCGATGCCGGGAATACCGACAACCATATGTGCCAATCGAAGCCGTTGACAACCATGCTATGCAAGTGGCATGTGCCAGTCATAAGCCGAAACTAACAACCATGTTATGCTAGTAGCATGCGCCAGTCGAAGCCACTGATAACCATGCTACACAAGTGGCATGTGCCAGTCGTAAACTGGAACTGACAACCGTGCTACACGAGTGGGTATGGAAGTGAAAAAAAGGGCTTAGGATATAATAGTAGTCCCAAGGGACCAGAAAGTGAAATGAGAAAGTTAGCAGCAGCAGATCAGTTCAATTAAAGATGATTTCAGTTCAGTAGATGCCCTCTAGAGATTTCACAATGTTTTCTTTCATATGAGAGTTTGCTCTCATAGCCAGTTTGATATTAGTTATATTATTTTGGACCAATAACACTCATTACTGTCGTGTTTTTATAATATATGTAGGTGATGATCATGAATAGGACAAGTCAGCCTAGACAGAGGAACAGTGATGTCTCTTACACACACTCGCATGCGCCAATCGAATATTTGTTTTAACTATTTTAATTGTGTTGTTATGTAATTATGAACAATAAAAATACTTATGATGAAGATTGTGGTAAGTAGAAATGGATATTATGATTTGAAATATATATTAATGTGTTAGTCGAATGATAAAAGTGAATTGTGAATAGAAATGAATAAGTAGGTCGAGACCCAAATGTCGAGAATGTTTTGATGTGATCGAATTAAATATTTTGACATGTCATTTATATAGTTGCATGTTAGGTTTATTTTGGTTCATCCATCTATGCATAGCAATAAACATCTTCCATCTTGAGACGCGAAGAGTAGATCTATAGGGTTGGGTTCAGGTTAGCCGACCTAACCGGGACCAGTGACATTCCGACCGGTTTCAGTTTCAAGCATAAACCGCACTTGGGCTGTTACACTTACAGCCTTATAAAGATCACAAGATTGGAAAAATAAAACGGAAATGATTTAAGCACAAATAACTAATAAACAATTTGCTCAAAGACATGCAAGCAAAGTAAGTAAAGTGTATGAACCCAATATGTAAGCAAGGATTCTGATTTTAAAAAATATGTAAATCGGTCTTCATAAAAATTGGTCTGTGAATTGGCCAATTCAAATCGATTCCACCCGATTTGAACTGCTCTGTGAATTGGCCGATTTAAGCCAATTTAAGCCAACTCCGAATGGTGGAGGGGGATGGGGCGCGACGGGGTGACCGAGGTGGCTGGGGGGCAACAACGGTGGGGGGTGGGGCGGGGCAGATTAGGCTGGGGTGGTGGCGGGCTGTGTAGGGGACGGGAGGGGCCAGAGGGGAAGGGGGTAGCATGACGGGGCGGGACCGGGGGGACGAGTTGGGCAGGGGTGGCAGCAAGGTGTGTGAGGGACGAGCAGGGCCAGCAGGGAAGGGGGTGGCGGGGTGAAGCAAGGGGGCGCAAGGGGGCGGGACAGGGTGGGGCTGGCAAGGGAGGTAGGGTGGGGAGGATTGAGCAGGGGCAACGGCAGCGGAGATCGGCAATGACACGGCAGCCGAAGGTGACGTCGGCAGGGGCGAAGGAGGGGTGGCACATCGAGGAAAGAGAATCAAGGGAAAGAAACAGTCGGTGGCATTCTCATAATTAAAAGTTGACTCGACTCCAACTCAAGTCAAAAATAATAATTAACTCTAAATAATTTTTAAAAAAAATCCAAAAAATATGAAAAAATACTATAAAATATAATACACACTGTAACATCAAAATGACATATTCTATAACTAATAACCCACCGATTTTGACCAATTCAAATAAACCTATTCTTATCCGATTTTTAATGAATTGATCTAATTCAATGACTCTCTTACAATCTGATTCAACATCTGATTCTAATTTTTGCAATTATAGTTTTACTATGACAAACACGTATACAATATAAACAACATTTTTCTTCTACAAACTCTCCTATGAGCCAAAGCAACAAGCAAATAGGGCAAAGCATTCAGTTAGTTCGGTTTCAACCAAACCGAACCGAATTTCCAAAATGATCTTCAGTCCCCTACACTTCTTCATACCAAGCCGGAACCTAAATTATCCCAAGATTGAACCGAATTGGTTTATTGAAAACCAAAATTATGAAAAGTATATTAAAATTAATTATTTTTTATAATAAATAAAGTTAAAATATGATTTAACCATCATAATCATGTTCTAAAGTATCTATACATAAATAATATGTTAAACATCTCAAATAAATTACAAATAAATTTTAAAAATTAATAATAACCCACATAAACCATAAGCATTAAGTTTTTTAAAAAATAATTTTTTTCCATTTTTTGGCTGGTTTGGCTTGGTTCAATTTTTAACCAAATTTTTGTGCACTTAAAAATTTTCCTAAAGTCCAAACCTAAGCGAGCCAAAATTTCCCCAAAACTGAACCTAACGAGCAATTTCGTACTTAGTGTTGCTTGTACATACAAGCAAACTTCAGTACAAACCAAAATAACTGATCGAACCGAACTGAAGCTACAACTGTTTAACCAATCACAATCCGATTGGTGAAGCTAGACAACACCACCCCAAAAATACTTAGAGCAATTAAACAATCTCGTCACAAGATCAAAAAACTAGTCTTCACAACAAAAACTCTCACTCAAAGAGACTCAATATACTGATCACCGATCACAGACACACTTGATCACTTGAGCTGAAGTAGCCAAAGTTGCACAATTTAAGTTTTCTTCTCAAATTTGTTAAATTTGAATCCCCAATCAATGCAATAACCTCATTAGTCTCAAACCTTTCCCAAAAGGTCTATTTATAGTCGTGACCACTTAATCTCAACCATTAGATCATAAAGTGGTTAGGTGTGAACTTTTAAACAGTTCAGCCAACGGCTGTAAATTATTCCCATTGTCGTTCAATTACCAAAGTCCTTTGCTGATTGCCTTTGAGCCATTCCATGCAAGCATCACTTCAATTCTTCATTTTCGTCTGAGCTCCAAGATGCAACCAATGCAATTTGATCTTTAATTCTCCTTGAATTTTTGTCCTCAAATGCTCTATTATACTGAACGACTATATCGAACTTCAACTTGAACTGAAATCTACCCTATACTGAACATGTACTGAATTCAACATTTAACTTTGCCAACTTTACTAATGGCTTGTCGATCCTCACGAAGCTTTGCAACACTTCCGTACTCTTCCCAGTCTTGCCGGTCTTTAAGCTTTAACTCCAAGTTTAAAATATTTCAAAAACAAGAAAACCGTACAATGAGCATATCATGCAATGCAAATGCTGTATAATTCTAAGCCAATAAGACATTGGCAACCTAATGCAAAGTTGATCATTCTCCATTAATCTCAAAACACATTATAAAACCATGAGATGAATAAAAACAAACACTCCCCATATACATTATGGTGCACACACACTCCCCTTAGACATAACAAACGCCACACAAAGAGCTCTAAACTCCCCCTTTATCATTTCAAAAAAATTATAAAGAATTCAAGAAGGAAATTGAAATGAACTCACAAATTGTCATGTGAAGGCTCATCCAGGTAGTCTTCTCCATTCGGGTAGTAGAAGTGGTATGGGTCGAGTGCATAACCTTGAGAGGGGTTGCACATCCCGAATATACTTCTCTTGGTTCCGTTAGAGCTAAGAGATCCTTGTATCCAATCTTCCCATCCTCAATGTTAATGCTCCTTCCAAGTTGCATCTCATTACTTGTTATCTGTTCCTCTATCAAATCAAATCGAGCATTCATCATCTCAATTTGTTCCTCTATCAAATCAAATCGAGCATTCATCATCTCAATTTGATGTACAAGCGACTCCACAAAAGTAGAGGTAGGAGGTAGGTTGAAGTCAGGTGTGGAGTCCCTTTAAGTACATCCTCCACATGCACGGGTACACTCTCTATTTGTGCATCCCAATTCTCATTGGAGTCCACATAGGCATCAATTCTGGCCAGAAATTCTTCCAAATTCCTTTGCCAAATAGCTTCCTCTTCATCTTCATTGTGCACTTCCTCAATAATAGGAGTGGATGCCCTTTGAATCCATGCCCGCTTACTACTCTGATTGACTAATTTGTTAAACATGACATCATAGTCCATCACCTTCATCGACCTATGACTTCAAAACTTGTCCTGATTCTTCCACCTCTTCAAGAACAAGCCAGTGAGAAGTAACAAGCTCTTCTTTGATTTTGGCCCCGAAATAGATGGTTGAGGATGAGCACCAACAAATTTATCCTTTGATGTGCGAAAGATAAACAAAGCAAAGTTCCTTATCTCATTCAAGTATCCCACTTGTGGAAGGATGTCAGACACCATGATTTGCTAAAACACCAAAGCCGAGTTGGTCTTCACTAGGTTCGAGTACCTAACTCCCTCCCTAAGGACAATTTCCTCTCATTTCTCGCTTCGGGAGATAACACTCGTGAAAGGTACTTGCCGGCAGATTGTTGAAGTAGGTTGTGCCACCCTCCTCCGAAACTCCCAAGTGTTGGCAGTGCTGCTTGAAATTAGACTGAAAATGTTGCCATTCACCTTCCCTTTGATGAGGTTCATGTTCACCCTATCCAAAGAAAAATAGAACTCATAAATTAGCGTCATTGGTTCTCTACAAAATCCTCCGGGCAAAAAAAGGTGGTCTTTCATCATTGGTTTTCTATATTACTATTCAACTATTTAGTTTATATACGCAAGATGTAAATTTGAAAATTAACATCCTATATTTTGCACATGGGTGATATATCTAGGAAGCTTTCTTAGACTCAAACAAGTAAGGGATGACGAGAGATTACCTTCATGAGATCAAAAACTGAAGACGAGGAACACAGACTTCTTCCCGGGAAATTGAGGTCGTCCATTAAAAGGGGGAAATGGGCTGGGGTCAAGGCGAATTAAAAGCAAATACGAGAACACGCACGATAAAATTCATCTAAAACTTTTAATTACTGCTAGAATGAGAATGTGTACCATAACAATTATTGGATGGAATATGTCAATTAAGTGCATTGGGAAGGTTATAGGCCATCTCAATGATCAACTTCCATATAAATTCTTTTGCTTTGACTAAGGTACGTACTTATAATAGGAATAGAAATTACGGCAGGCAGTGCCAAATCCACTCCGAGCGAGTCAGCGGTCAAATTGAGTCATCGAATCGTTGGTTCAAATTATGAGTTGATTTAATTTACGAGTCAAATTTTACTTGAGAAGAGTCGATTTGTGTGTGAGTGAACTCGAGACCTGCTCATGTACAAACAAGTCGAGCTAGTTAGCCAATTTTGAGTTATCAAGTCGAGGTCAACGCACCGAGTTTGAAGAAAAACTTATTCCAAAACTCAAGCGTGACTCAAGAATCATTAAAACTCACGAGTTCACTCGCGCGGCCCTCGAGTAGCACTGATGTTACTGCCGTAATTCATGGGTGTTGCCGGGAACTAGGGTTTGGGTGTTGTCCCTAGGTTTCCCGCGTCTATGAGGGGGTAGCGGTGGCTATCCGAGTGGTGGAAACAACATGTCGAGGCTAACCCGTGATGAGTTGCAGGTTACAAACCAAGGTGCACGAGGCTGCCGAGTAACCGAGCATGGCGATGGAGCATGGCGTCGGGTTACAGCAGTTGTGTCGGCACATAGGTCGGTATTTGGTGTATCGAGCATGTGGCCGAGTCCAAGTCGAGAAACCTCAAGTTGCTACTGATTGGTGTTTGGGTCGGCAAATCGAGGTTGTGGTTGCAACCGTGGACCGAGCAGGCTACCGAGCCGAGTGTGATCACAAAATGCCGAGCAGCCCCTAGTATCGAGCAAAATAGCGGAACTGTGTTGTGGAGCAATACCGAGCACTGTAGCGAGCGAGTGTGAGGTCGTGCGCACAGGTGTGAACGCGAGTGGCGACAGGCGCACTGCTGCGCAAGCAGGCGCACGGTGGTGTGCACGCAGGTGCATGCACGAGCAAGTGCGCGCTGGTGTGCGCACAGGCACGTGCGCAAGCGGGTGCTGGTGCACGGGGCAATGCATGGGCATGCACAAGCGGTAGGTCTGGTGCAGGGCAATGGTGGTGGACCTTTGCCAGCATATGTTCGGTGGATTGCTGAGGGAGGTTGGACCATGTCTGGACGTTGCTGGGGTTGAGCCGGTGGGCGAGACAGTCTGACCAGCAGTGCAACCAAGGGGTTTATGATAAAGCTTCATGCTGGGGGCGTATCTTGGTGGAAGATCTGATATGCATATCCAGGGACGTGGAGGCTACAACAAACTTCTGAAGATAAACACAAGGCCGTTGGGGTGAACCTGGACATGGTGTGCTGCTAGGTTGCTGGATACGGTGGGTATTGCGGATCTTTGTGGATGTGGATGCAAGGATCCGGTGTTATCTGAAATCAGAAGGGCGTAGTACTTATGTGCATGAGGGTTATGCTGGAAAAACAGATCGGCAGAGTGGCTGATCAGAAGACCGAGAGGATCGAGTCTCTGGAGGTCGGCAGATCAGGAGAGATCGAGAGGTCCGGGGTCTGGAAATCGAGTCTAGAGAATCTCTGGAGATCGGTGGATCAAGAGAGGATTGAAAGATTGAGAGGCCAAATCAGAAAGGAAAGACGTGGGAGTGGATCAAGAGAGAAATTGAGTCTAGTGAGGAGGAGAGTTCTTGAGATTCCAGGCATGTTCCTTTGTGAGGAAAGCAGCGAGGTGCGGTTGGTGAGAAAGAAGTGTGGAGTTGCTACAGCCGGTGTTCGTAGTAAGCGCTGGAACTCCATCGGCTTGCTGGAAACCAGGTACACGTTGTTAGGTTGCTTGTGTTGGCAATCAGGATAGGATTACTCGGGGAGTAATTCCTGTGTGCGCCTTTGTATTTGGGTACATTGGGGCGAGG